>CATNWA010003952.1:0-17183 GCA_951230385.1 Staurois parvus | reverse complement strand
CTCACTGATTGGTCCAGAGTAGGGCGGGGGACTGGGTGATATCAGCCTGTAATCCCCTGGTCACTTTCCTGAGCTGTGTTCCCCGTCCTGTATTCCTGGATTTCTCTCGGATAATCTTCCTTCTCTGTGCTGCAGACACAATTTATGTCTCTAGACTGGATTTATGGAGGTTCTGGGGTTCAGCTGGCAGCAAAATGTTCATTTTCACCATAGGTGTTACTAGACCTAGACACCTGGGGTGTGTGTGTCTTGGGTCTTCTGCCCCATGCCCGGGTATAGTAAGATCTCTGACAGAACATTTCTCCCAGGGTTCCTTGCTCTGTGGTCTGCTGGCTGTGCCGGGTGGAGGGATATGTCTGTAGTGTCTCAGACCCAAGTCACTGAGTGCAGTCTCAGGAGATGGGAGGCAGCGGTGTGGGATCTCTGCAACTTGTCTACAGTAAACATTTAAGCTTCCACTGATTGCTGAATACCAATATTATGAGTCCTGACCCTTACACTGTATAATTTATATTGTACATTACATACTCCTGACCCCTGCACTATATACACTCTCTGTTGTACATTACATACTCCTGACCCCTGCACTATATACTCTATGTTGTACATTACATACTCCTGACTCCTGCACTATATACTCTATGTTGTACATTACATACTCCTGACCCCTGCACTATATAATCTATGTTGTACATTACATCCTCCTGACCCCTGCACTATATACTCTATGTTGTACATTACATACTCCTGACCCCTGCACTATATACTCTATGTTGTACATTACATACTCCTGACCCCTGCACTATATACTCTATGTTGTACATTACATACTCCTGACCCCTGCACTATATACTCTATGTTGTACATTACATCCTCCTGACCCCTGCACTATATACTCTATGTTGTACATTACATCCTCCTGACCCTTGCACTATATACTCTATGTTGTACATTACATACTCCTGACCCCTGCACTATATACTCTATGTTGTACATTACATACTCCTGACCCCTGCACTATATACTCTATGTTGTACATTACATCCTCCTGACCCCTGCACTATATACTCTATGTTGTACATTACATACTCCTGACCCCTGCACTATATACTCTATGTTGTACATTACATACTCCTGACCCATGCACTATATACTCTGTGTTGTACATTACATACTCCTGACCCCTGCACTATATACTCTATGTTGTACATTACATACTCCTGACCCCTGCACTATATACTCTATTTTGTACATTACTTCTGAGAACATCTTTGTGACCTCTTCAGTAGTAGCGAGTAGAGATGAGCGAATTATTCAAAAATTCGATTCGGCTGATTCGCCGAATTCGCGGAATAAATTCGATTCGAGTCGAATATATTCGCTGCGAATTTAACTTATAAAAAGGGTGTGTTTCTAGGCTTCAGAGAGCCTTTATATTAGTGCAGAACACTGTACCTTTAATTTAAATGCCCTTGGAGTCTGCTGGGGAAGAGAAATAATACTGTCAGTCAGTATGACATGCAGATGAGTGCCGTCGATCTTAGAATCACCGCACACTTCACTCATTTGGGCAGTCACGGGGCCAAAACCAGAGTGTGGAGCCACAGTGTGGCGGTGGAGGCAGCAGCAATGGGAGGCCATACAGCACCCTATGACAAAATGGAACACACCAGCAGTGTGAGGAGACCTGAAAGTGGCACATGGCAGAGTCTGGCGATGAAGTCAGCAGCAATGGGAGGCTGTACAGGGACCCATGACACACTCTGGACCTGGCAGCAACATGAGGAGGCGGTACAGGGGCCCATGACAGATTACGGGCCTGGCAGCAGCATGAGGAGTCGGTACGGGGGCCCATGGCAGATTACGGGCCTGGCAGCAGCATGAGGAGGCGGTACAGGGGCCCATGGCAGAGTGGCGGAGCGTAAGCAGCTAAAATTGAAGGCCATACAGAGGCCTATGTTAAAAATTCCCCCCAGCAGCAGCGTGGGGAGACGACTATCAAGAGTCCAATGGCTGAGTGGCGATCCGGGAAGTCAGCGTTGTGATTGCAGATGCAATGCAGAAATTTTATGAGGTAATGCCGTGGGTGCGAAGAAGATCATATACCGTCGTACTTCCATCCATAAGACCTATGTAGTCAGTTGGTCTCTGCCTTTCTGCGCCAACGTCCATCCTCAGACACTGTGGGCCCTGTGCGCTCGCGTTCCGCTGCCATGGCAGCAGGGGAGGGGTGGGGTGGTAGGAGCAGTGGCAGCTCCACCAGCAGCGGCTGCCTCAGTCTGCAGTCGATGATGAGTAGCTTTCTTCACCAGCGCAGTGAGGAAACTACTAACCAGCCGCAGCAGCAGCAGCATCAGGTGGACCTGGAGCAGGACCTCAAACAACAGGCTTGGGCCTACTTGGACAGCACCCTGCCAACCGAGGTAGACAATCCCCTTGACTACTGGGCAACGAAACTTGACCTTTGGCCCCAACTAGCTGAATTTGCCCTTGAAAGGCTGTCATGCCCGGCCAGTAGCGTGGCATCGGAGCGCGTGTTTAGTGCGGCAGGAGGTATTGTAACTCCGCGGAGGACACGACTGTCCACCCAAAGTGTGGAGAGACTCACGTTTGTGAAAATGAATCAGGCGTGGATTAGTCTGGATTTCCAACCACCAGTTCCTGACACAACTGACTAAATCCGCCATGAATCATGCCCCAAACATGTTATTAGGGACAAATGGAAGACCTCTACCTGATCCGTACATTTGTATATATATTTTATTGAGAGGCTGAGAGAAATTTTTATTGAGAGAAATTGCTATTCCATCGGTCTGGAACTGGTCGACTATAAATAATTAAAAAGTTTAAATTCATGTGACAGTCGTCCAGCGAAGTATAAATAATTTAAAAAACACCAATTCATGAGGGGCCCGACTTGCAGAGTATAAGTCATTAAAAATGTGCAAAACATGAGTCGGCCGACCAGCAGCCTCTCAATAAAATATATATACAAATGTACGGATCAGGTGGAGGTCTTCCATTTGTCCCTAATAACATGTTTGGGGCATGATTCATGGCGGATTTAGTCAGTTGTGTCAGGAACTGGTGGTTGGAAATCCAGACTAATCCACGCCTGATTCATTTTCACAAACGTGAGTCTCTCCACACTTTGGGTGGACAGTCGTGTCCTCCGCGGAGTTACAATACCTCCTGCCGCACTAAACACGCGCTCCGATGCCACGCTACTGGCCGGGCATGACTGCCTTTCAAGGGCAAATTCAGCTAGTTGGGGCCAAAGGTCAAGTTTCGTTGCCCAGTAGTCAAGGGGATTGTCTACCTCGGTTGGCAGGGTGCTGTCCAAGTAGGCCCAAGCCTGTTGTTTGAGGTCCTGCTCCAGGTCCACCTGATGCTGCTGCTGCTGCTGCGGCTGGTTAGTAGTTTCCTCACTGCGCTGGTGAAGAAAGCTACTCATCATCGACTGCAGACTGAGGCAGCCGCTGCTGGTGGAGCTGCCACTGCTCCTACCACCCCACCCCTCCCCTGCTGCCATGGCAGCGGAACGCGAGCGCACAGGGCCCACAGTGTCTGAGGATGGACGTTGGCGCAGAAAGGCAGAGACCAACTGACTACATAGGTGGTTTTATAGTACGTTATTTTGGCCTCCCTCTCAGCAGGTGTGAAAAAGGCCACCATTTTTGAACGGTAGCGAGGGTCCAACAAGGTGGACAGCCAAAAGTCATCCCTCTGTCTGATGGTTATTATTCGGCTGTCGCTACGCAAGCAACCGAGCATGCTATGGGCCATTTGTGCCAAGGAATGCGAGGGACTCCCTGCCTCCATCTCCACAGCATACTGCCACGGTGCGTCTGGGTCCTCTGTCTCCTCCTCCTCCTCCTCTACCAGATGCTCCTGCTCCTCCACTCCTGTCCGCTGAGTGGAAAAACCACCCATTTCACTCAATAATTCCTGAGCACAAATGTCCTCCTCTACCTCCTCCTCTTCTTCCTGTCCTGCCCCCACAGGGGTCATGTGGCGTTGAGATCTGTGTGCCACGTCTACCGCACCCTGACCATGCCAACGAGCGACAACTCCCCTCAGCAGAGGTGTTGGAGCCTTGACTGGCTGAAATTGGGGAGCGATTGACGTCGGGTGACGGAGCAAGTAACGGAGCGGGTGATGGAGCGGGGGCTGGGGCAGGCAGAACCGCCGTATCTTTATCACGGTTTTCCCAGGCCACCAAATGGCGACGCTGCATATGCTGACGCAACGCTGTAGTCCCAACATGGGCCCCCTGGCCACGCTTGACTTTCTGGCCACATAGTCGACATACGGCTACGTTTACTTCCTCGGGCGGCTTGACGAAAAATTGCCACACCGCCGAGTAGGAAACTTTGCCCCCGCTACTCCTCACTGGCTGACTGCTACTTCCTCCGTGCACACCGGCACCACTACTGGCCGTGGGTGGTAGGCTGCAGTGGAGCTGGTGCTCTACTCCGTGGCCGTTTGGCTCCACTGACACTGCTGCGACCCTGCTGCCTCCTGGGCAACCCACCGACTGTTTTGCTCGCTGCCAAGCTGGCACCCTCTTCTCCTGATGATGCGGAAGCAATAGCCTGATGACGACGAGGCTGCCAAGTGCGATCAGCCTCCTCATCATCAATTAGGGTCTCCGCCTCACTACTAGCCCCCTCGGCTGCGTGTGGGTCAGGAGACAGACCTGTCTCTAGACCGGCTACCGAGCCACTCTCCTCGCCAGTACTTCTTCGCCTGGCTGCTGAAGAGGCGGATGTCTCCCCCCGTTCCTGACCGCCCTCTGTTAGCTCTTCCTCACTGTACAGTGGGGCTGAGCCCACAGCATGCGATACTTCGCTTGGTGAGGGAACAGCAAAGGACAGGGGCAGGTAGAGGACATGTGATTTCAGTGGGCTTGCTCCCGGGCCATGCCAACTAACGGTTGTGTCTGACGTACCCACCGACCGTTGGCTGTAGGTGTCAGAGGTGACCTGGGAAGAGGAAGACGACCGAGCCAACCAATCGATGACGGCAGGGTTGTCGGTGGAGACACGACCGCTGGATGACACCGGGAGCACTGGCCTCTGGCTGCGACTAGTGCTGCCTCGACCCCTTCCTCTGCTGCCACGTCTGCTCGCTCCTAAAACATTGCCTCCTCTGCCACTCCTCTGCATGTTGTCTGACATACTCTTTAATTCAATAAGCACCCCAAAAATAAAACCGGATTTAACTCTTTGAACGTACAATAGTGGTTGTGAAGCAGAAAGTCAGTTTATTTAGCACAATCGGTCAATTGCAGCTTGCCGTTGGCTGTAAACTGTACGTTTATGTCACTGGAATGCACTAATCACCCAAAAAATATTACCGCCACCCGGCGTGTATATGGATTTAAACTCTTTGAACGTACAATAGTGGTTGTGAAGCAGAAAGTCAGTTTATTTTGCACAATCGGCAAACTGCAGCACCAACTGTGCACGACAGCCACCAAAAAAAAAAAAAGGGTGTATGTCACTTTAAATTTTCAATTCTTTGATAGCTGTGGCCCTAAGTAATGATTCTGTGTCCCTGAGTAACGATTCTGTGTCCCTGAGTAACGATTCTGTGTCCCTAAGTAACGATTCTGTGGCCCTAAAGTCTCTGTGGCCCTAACTCTGTCCCTTCATACACACAGGTCTGTCTCTCTTGAATGACCGGAGGCTAATGGAGAATTCTAAGATGGCCGCGATTTATAGCTCCACCATTACACAGTGCTGGCTGGCTGGCTGCTGATTGGCTAATGCGATCACATGTCATGAATGAATGCATTATGGGTCAGCGCGCCTTGTCTGCGCGCCTTCCCAGAGATCCCCGCTCCGTCGCCACACATGTCGCCGCCATTTTTGGGGAAAATTC
This sequence comes from Staurois parvus, assembly GCA_951230385.1. NCBI lineage: Eukaryota > Metazoa > Chordata > Amphibia > Anura > Ranidae > Staurois > Staurois parvus. The sequence continues at coordinate 11,297 of CATNWA010003952.1, read as the reverse complement.
GATTCGTGCATCCGAAGTTTGCTAATCTTCGGATTCGTCGCGAATCGAATTTTTCCAAATCTTCGAAACGAATTCCACTTCGTCATGTTCGATTCGCTCATCTCTAGTAGCGAGGTCAGAAGAGGAAAGTGTTGAGGGAGGTTTAGTATAAGGTATGCTAAGTGGGATGGATGTCTGTGCAGTGGAGATGTCCCTACGAATTGCATCAATCTTGTTTTTGAAATGATTTGCAATCTCATGAGCAGTGAGTGAGGTACTGGGTGGAGGTGGAGAAAGTAGAGAGTTAAAAGTAGAGAAGAGACGACGAGGACTTGATGACAAGGTATTAATAAGGGTGACAAAGTCATCTTGTTTGGCAGCATGGAGGGAGGAATTGTATGTGAAGAAAGCAGATTTATATCGGGTGAATGCTTGCTGGGATTTGGTTTTATGCCACAATCGCTCCAGTGCACAACTATGTTGCTTAAGATGTCTGGTGTGGTCAGTCTGCCATAGATGTAATGGTCGGGGCCTGATGCTTTGTGTTGTTAGAGGAGCAAGTGAGTCCAGTGTGGATGATAGTGAACTGTTGTAGACTGCAGTGGCCAGGTCAGGGCAGGACAGGGGAGAGATTCTGTCATAGAGTTGGTCAGTTGCAGAGTGGAAAGGAGCCGGGTTCAAGTTGTGAAGGTTTCTGCAGGTAATTGTTGGCTGCTTGGAGGGATAGGTGTTTGAAGATGAGGAGACTGTGAAGGTGATGAGATTGTGATCAGAGAGAGGAAAGAGGGTGTTTGTGAGGTTGTAAGGAGTGCAAAGATGGGAGAAAACAAGGTCTAATGTATTCCCATCAGAGTGAGTGGAGGACGGTATACATTGTGCTAATGCAAAAGATGAGATTACAGTGGGGCAAAAAAGTATTTAGTCCGCCACCAATTGTGCAAGTTCTCCCACTTACAGAGATGAGAGAGGCCTGTAATTGGCATCATAGGTAGACCTCAACTATGAGAGACAAAATGAGAAAACAAATCCAGACAATCACATTGGCTGATCTGGAAAGAATTTATTTGCAAATTATGGTGGAAAATTAGTATTTGGTCACCTACAAACAAGCAAGATTTCTGGCTCTCACAGACCTGGACCTTCTTCTTTAAGAGGCTCCTCTGTCCTGCACTCATTACCTGTATCAATGGCACCTGTTTGAACTTGTTATCAGTATAAAAGACACCTGTCCACAACCTCAAACAGTCACACTCCAAACTCCACTATGGTGAAGACTAGAGATGAGCGAATCGAACCAGGCGAAGTGGAATTCAATACGAATTTCAGGAAAAATTCGATTCGCATCGAATCCGAATATTTGCCTACTTCGGGTGCGCGAATCGGATTTTTCCCGATCAGCCGGCAAAAGTGTCCCTGCAGAGAGCTCCGCTATTTCTGACAGTTCTCTGACAGTTCCTTCACATGTACAGCGGTTGAAACATTGTATCTATTTGTTTCCATTTAGGATACAGATGTTTTTATTCGGAAACAGATACAATGTTTCAACCGCTGTAAATGTGAAAGTCAGAGAACTGTCAGAAATAGAGGAGCTCTGCAGATACACTTAGCGGAGCTCTGCAGATACACTTTTTGCCGGTTTGGAATTCTTATTTTCATCCTACTTCTTCTTCTTCATCCTCATCCTCAGAAGAAGAAGGATGAGGATGAAGAAGAAGAAAGTAGGATGAAAATAAGAATAATTCCAAGCCGGCAAAAAGTGTATCTGCAGAGCTCCTCTAAGTGTATCTGCAGAGCTCCTCTATTTCTGACAGTTCTCTGACATTCACTCCATACAGCGGTTGAAACATAGCCTATGTTTCAACTGCTGTATCTATCTGCAGAGCTCCGCTAAGTGTATCTGCAGAGCTCCGCTATTTCTGACAGTTCTGTGACATTCCCTCCATACAGCGGTTGAAACATTGTATCTATTTGTTTCCATTTATGGAAACAAATAGATACAATGTTTCAACCGCTGTATGGAGGGAATGTCACAGAACTGTCAGAAATAGCGGAGCTCTGCAGATACACTTTTTGCCGGCTTGGAATTCTTCTTATTTTCATCCTACTTCTTCTTCTTCTTCATCCTCAGAAGAAGAAGAAGAGGATGAGGATGAAGAAGAAGAAGAAGAAGTAGGATGAAAATAAGAAGAATTCCAAGCCGGCAAAAAGTGTATCTGCAGAGCTCCGCTAAGTGTATCTGCAGAGCTCCGCTAAGAAATAGCGGAGCTCTGCAGATACACTTTTTGCCGGCTTGGAATTCTCCTTCTTCTCATCCTTCTTCTTCTTCTTCTCATCCTTCTTCTTCTTCTTCATCCTTCTCCTTCTTCTCATCCTTCTTCTTCTCATCCTTCTCCTTCTTCTCATCCTTGTCCTTCTTCTCATCCTTCTTCTCATCCTTCTCCTTCTTCTCATCCTTCTCCTTCTCCTTCTTCTCATCCTTCTCCTTCTTCTCATCCTTCTCCTTCTTCTCATCCTTCTCCTTCTTCTCATCCTTCTCCTTCTCCTCATCCTTTCCTTCTCCTTCTTCTTCTTCTCATCCTTCTCCTTCTCCTTCTTCTCATCCTTCTCATCCTTCTCCTTCTCCTTCTTCTCATCCTTCTCCTTCTCCTTCTTCTCATCCTTCTCCTTCTCCTTCTCCTTCCTCATCTCCAAGGGCATTTAAATTAAAGGTACAGTGTTCTGCACTAATTTAAAGGCTCTCTGAAGCCTAGAAACCCTTTTTTATAAGTTAACTTCGTAGCGAATAAATTCGCATCGAATCGAATTTCATCCTGAAATTCGGCGAATAAGCCGAATCAAATTTTTGAATAATTCGCTCATCTCTAGTGAAGACCAAAGAGCTGTCGAAGGACACCAGAAACAAAATTGTAGACCTGCACCAGGCTGGGAAGACTGAATCTGCAATAGGCAAGCAGCTTGGTGTGAACAAATCAACTGTGGAAGCGATAATTAGAAAATGGAAGACATACAAGACCACTGATAATATCCCTCGGTCTGGGGCTCCACGCAAGATCTCACCCCGTGGGGTCAAATGATCACGAGAATGGTGAGCAAAAATCCCAGGACCACACGGGGGGACCTAGTGAATGACCTGCAGAGAGCTGGGACCAACGTAACAAAGGCTACCATCAGTAACACACTACGCCGCCAGGGACTCAGATCCTGCAGTGCCAGACCTGTCCCCCTGCTTAAGCCAGTACATGTCCGGGGCCCGTCTGAAGTTTGCTAGAGAGCATTTGGATGATCCAGAAGAGGATTGGGAGAATGTCATATGGTCAGATGAAACCAAAATAGAACTGTTTGGTAGAAACACAACTTGTCCTGTTTGGAGGAGAGAGATTGCTGAGTTGCAACCAAAGAACACCATACCTACTGTGAAGCATGGGGGTGTCAACATCATGCTTTGTGGCTGTTTCTCCGCAAAGGGACCAGGATGACTGATCCATGTACAGGACAGAATGAATGGGGCCATGTATCATGAGATTTTGAGTGCAAACCTCCTTCCATCAGCAAGAGCATTGAAGATGAAACGTGGCTGGGTCTTCCAACATGACAATGATCCCAAAACATACGAAGGAGTGGCTTCATAAGAAGCATTTCAAGGTCCTGGAGTGGCCTAGCCAGTCTCCAGATCTCAACCCCATAGAAAACATTTGGAGGGAGTTGAAAGTCCGTGTTGCCCAGTGACAGCCCCAAAACATCACTGCTCTAGAGGAGATCTGCATGGAGGATGGGCCAACATACCAGCAACAGTGTGTGCCAACCTTGTGAAGACTTACAGGAAACGTTTGACCTCTGTCATTGCCAACAAAGGATATATAACAAAGTATTGACATGAACTTTTGACATTGACCAAATACTTATTTTCCACCATAATTTGCAAATAAATTCTTTCCAAATCATCCAATGTGATTGTCTGGATTTGTTTTCTCATTTTGTCTCTCATAGTTGAGGTTCCCTATGATGCCAATTACAGGCCTCTCTCATCTTTGTAATTGGGAGAACTTGCACAATTGGTGGCTGACTAAGTACTTTTTGCCCACTGTATGTTGAAGAGTTGGGATGTAGCCGGGTTGTTGACATTAATAGGAATGGTAAAATCTCCGAGAATGATGGCGGGTAGCTCAGAGGAAAGAAAGTAGGGTAGCCAGGCGCAGAAAGAAATCATCAAGAAAGCGGGACACGGGTCCAGGAGGCCGATAGATCACTGCAATCCTCAGAGAAATGGGAGAAAACAGCCGGATGCAGTGAGTCTGGAAAGAAGAGAAGGATAGAGAGGGAGGGTTAGGGGGGACTTGGAAGGTGCTCAGTGGGGATAGAAACAAACCAACCCCACCACCTTTTCTGACCACTGGGTCTGGGTGAGTGGGTCCAGAGGAGGCCTCCATAGGAAAGTGCTGCGGTGGAAGCAGAATCTGCTGCTTGGAGTCAGGTTTTCTGTAATTGCTAGTAGGTTAAGGGAGCGGTGGAGACAAAAAGGTCATGGACAGAGGTAAGGTCGTATTACAGACAGAGCGGGCATTCCAGAGCACACAAGGAAAAAGGGAGGCTGGTTTTTGGGAGCACGGGACTCATATTAAATTGAGGGGATTGCGGCTATTCCCAGAAGAAAGAGGATTTTCTGGTATGGGGTGAGATAGTGGAGGACAGGGTTTGGGGAGATATCCCCAGAGGTTAGGAGAAAGTAGGGTTACCTGGTGCGGGGGTGAGATACTGGAGGACCAGGGTTTGGGGGAGATATCCCCAAAGGTTTAGGGAGAAGGAAGGTGCCTGGTGTGGGGGTGAGATACGGGAGGACCAAAGTTTTGGGGAGATATCCCCAGAGGTTAGGAGAAGGAGGGTGCCTGGGTATGGGGGTGAGATAGTGGAGGACCAAGGTTTGGGGAGATATCTGCATAGAGGTTATGAGATGAAGGAGGATGCCTGGTGTTGGGGATGAGATACTGGAGGACAAGGGTTTGGGGAGATATCCCCCAGAGGTTAGGAGAAGGAGGATGCCTGGGTATGGGGGGTGAGATAGTGGAGGACCAAGGTTTGGGGAGATATCTGCAGAGGTTTATGAGAAGGAGGATGCCTGTGTGTTGGGGTGAGATAGTGGAGGACCAGGGTTTGGGGCGATATCTCCAGAGCTTAGGAGAAGGAGGGTGCCTGGTGTGGGGGTGAGATTGTGGAGGACCAGGTTTGGGCCATTATCACCAGAGGGTTTAGGAGAAAGAAGGAGGATGCCTGGTGTTGGGGGTGAGATAGTGGAGGACCAGGGTTGGGGGAGATATCTCCAGAGGTTTAGGAAGAGGATGCCTGGGTGTGGGGGTGAGATAACTGGAGAACCCAGGGTTTGGGGAGATATCTCCAGAGGTTAGGAAGAGGATGCCTGGTGTGGGGGTGAGATACTGGAGAACCAGGGTTTGGGGAGATATCTCCAGAGGTTAGGAGAAAGAAGGGTTTTGAAAGTAAGATGGGAGCGGGATGTACACGTTGCGCACATGCCGTCCAGTCCTGGTGTGTTTGGGTCAGCAGGGGGAGTGAATGTATCAGGCAGGAGGTGATGAGAGCAGTAAGTAGGGAGAATGGTAGCAGTGAGGGGGAGATGTACAAGGTTTTGGGGTGGAAGCAGAGGGGTATAGAAGTTAGATTTTGGGAACGCAGGAAAAGTAATATGAAAAAGGAGTAGAGGGGACATTTTAAAATGTACATGGGAGGTGGACCTTGCTGGTTAAGGTGTTTAATTTTGGACCCCTGGGATGAATCTGGAGGACCCCTCGGAATTGTCCGTGGGACCCATACAGATGACAGATCGCATAGAAGCAGGATGGTTTCTAAGTATGCTCATATTATTAGTAGCAATAAGAAGGATTTTAAATACAAACAATTATGGAGGGAGGATGGTCTTCTCGTCATCCAATCAGATTATTTACAACTAATATCGACTTCAAACCCAATCAGAACTTTATTTAGCTAAACGTATTTTCATAACACGATCTCATCCCAATAAGTATATATTATATACAATTACTGTGTTGTGCAGAAATCCAAGTCTCAATATCTGTAGCTGGGTGTGATTATTGAAACATTTCTGGCAGAGATGACATGACATATTAGAATTTGTATCAACAGGTAGCGAGTAGATAAATACTCCGTATTGATTACATCACCGTTCCCTCTACCTGTGAGATCGTAAGTATGTTTCATGGACTATTATTGAAATAGATTCTTAGAGGATGGTATTAGAAGATGAACCCTTTCCCCCACAGGACTGAATTACGGACATTGTGAGGAGATGTTTTCCCGGGTGTTTTGCTCGCTAGTTCTGTCCCATCATGTCAGGAGAGTTTCTTGTTGTATCTTCCTTCTTTCTTGAGTTCTCCTGATTATTAGTTCAAAACTGCTGTGTTCAACTGTGTCTCTGCACACCATCAAAACAAAGCACTTCATTTCAGAAAGCAGCACCCCATCTGTGACTATATGCGCCCCATCTGTGACCCACCCCCATTGAGCTGATCCAAATTTATAGGGAGATGGCCAAATGTACACTCATCTCCCGCCCCAAATTAGTAACCTGATAAGAAAATCACCATGAATAGGTGGGATGTTTCTCAACCACACCGAACAAGATCACAGGACAACAGCCACAAGCCATTAAAATAGTTTGCAACAAGAGGTGAGGAACATAATCAACACAGAACAGAATATATATATATATTATATACACTATTTTGTTCTGAAATTAAAAGGAGTTCAATGTGCTGTTGTAGTTTAGAGTGGAGAGCAAGATTGCAGCATTTTACCTTGTGAAAAATGCCAGGGAAGCTTTATGATGTAGACTGCTGTGTTCAACTGTGTCTTAGCACCTACCTTCAAAAAACAACACTCACGAGCCCAAAGCTGCACCACATCTGTGACTATGCCCGCCCCGATCTGTGTAAATGCTCCTGGCCCCTGCCACTATAATAACTCCTTGTTGTTACATTACAACTACTCCTGAACCCCTGCACTTATATTAACTGTAATGTTGTACATTCCAATACTCCTGACCCCTTGCACTATAATACTCTATGTTTGTTACATTTCTCCTGACCCGCCATGCACTTATATTACTCTGTCGTTGTACATTATCATAATCCTGACCCCTGCAGCTATGTACTCTAAGTGGTTGTACATTACATACTCCTTACCCTGCACTATATACTTCTATGGTGTACATTACATACTCCTGTAACCTCTGCACTATATACTCTATGTTGTTAAAGTTCACACTTCCTGACCCCCTGCACTATATAAACTCCATGTAGTAAGAATACATACTCCTGACACCCTGTCTTCTATATACTCTATGTTTGTTACATTACATAATCCTGACCCCTGCATAATAATACTCTAATGTGATACATTACATACTCCTGACCCTTGCAATATATTAATCTATGTTGTACTCATTACATACACCTGTCCCTCCTGCACTATATAATCTTATGTTTGTACATGACATTACTCGCTGAACACCGGCACCATATTTACTCTGTTTTACCATGTACTATTTCTTACTTGAGCCCTTCACTATATTACGTCTGTTGTGCATTACATACTTCTGGCCCCCTGCAACTATATCCTCTAATGATGCACATTACAATTAAACTAAATCCTGCAATAATGCAACTTTGTTGTACATTACCTCCTCCTGATCCCTGTCCACTATATACTCTATGTTGTTACGTTACATAATCCTTGAAACCTTGTACTATAATACTCTCTGCTTGTACATTACTTACCTCCTGACACCGGTCTTCACTAATATCTTCTATTGTTGTACATAACATTTTACTGGACCCTGAACTATATACACTCTGTTGTACATTTAACTTACTATCCTACGCCCTGCACCTCCATACACTAATCTGTAACGTGACATACTCCTGACCCCTGCGCTATATCTCTATGTTGCACATTTACATTCTCGTCTCCTAACCCGTGCACTCTATAACTCCTGTGTTCGTACTTTACCTAGCTCTGACCCCTGCAATATATACTTTTGTTGTACATTACATACCTCCTGGATACCCCTACACTATATTACTCTATGTTTTCTCTGCATTACATAACTCCTGATCACTTGTACTATATACTCTGGTTTGTAACATTACATACTCCTGGACCCCTGCACTATAATCTCTATGTTGTACATTCCATATCTCTGACCCCTGCACTATATCCTCTATGTTGACACATTCCCATACTCCTGGACCCAATCTGCACTATATATCTCTATGTTGTACATTCCATATCCTGGACCCCTGCACTATATACTCTATTATTGTACATATTTACATACTCCTGGACCCCTGCACTATATTACTTCTGTGGTTGTACAATTACATATCTTCCCTGAACCCCTGCACTATATACTCTGTTGTACATTTACATACTCCTGACCCCTGCACTATTATACTCTATGTTCCTGTACATTTACATACTCCTGACCCCTGCCTATATAACTCTGTGTACAATTACATCCTCCTGGAAATAAAAAAAAACAAAAAAAATAAAAAAACCTCTGCACTTTATACTTATGTTGTACATTACATACTTCCTGACCCCTGCACTATGTTACTACTAATTTTTTACATTACATATTCCTGGACCCCTGCACTATATACTTATGGTTTTACATTCCATAGTCCCTGACTTACTGCTCTCCCCCCTATCCCCCCACTGGCTATATATACACATTAATATTGGATTCTCTTCTTGTTACATCTTCCATTTTCCTCCCAGTTGGACATTTTAATATTCGGATGATGGTTGATTGGAGCACAGACTTTTACATGTGTGATAATAATGTGATAAACATCCTCTCCAACATATGGACCCTTGAAACAGAAAGTGCTAATGAGGAAGAGTCAATACCCCAATGATCTTGCCTTCCTTTTTGCGACCAGTCCCCTCTTATCTCTCCTTGTTCTAGCACGTCATCGCCCATTCTCTGTCTTCGACCTCTCGTTGTTCTCTATTCCCGTGGTCGTCTCATGACTTAAATCATGCCGCTCTAAATCAGGAAGTACAGTACTTCTCCTCTGTTGGGAAGATGGTGATGATGGTGATTGGAAGGGGGTGTCGACTGCGTCACACTTGACCTACCCTTGCCTCACTGCTCCCATGCCTATTGGTGACAGTACTGGTACTTCTAGTTTCCCTCACTCTTTGACTAAGGTCCACCGATTAAAGAAATGACTTAGGTGGGAGAGCAGAGGAGCTTATGTTTCTAGCTCTCTTGAGGGTTGACTCGGTATGCTCTCAGAGACAAGCTGCCTGTTGAATTGCCGGAGTCTTCCTGGTTTCCTCTCGAACCAATCAGCTTTCCTGTCCTAGTATCTTCCTGTTTAGGTATCCTGTTCCGCCTTTTTAGTCCATGCCTCAGCTTAAGATTTCTTAAAGTCTCTCGTGGAAAAGCATCTCCTCTTCTACTCGTTGAGCGAGAATTTTGTCTTTTCTGTTTTTGTCGATCTGCTTATTCCGAATCACTATTTTCAGGACCTGTCATACTTGCTCTTTCCATAAAATGGATCCTTTTGCTCTGGAAACAAATAGATTACAATGTTTCTTTCTCCTGTATCCCTGAATTTCACAGAACTTTTCCTGATAGTTTCGCTTCTCTTTTTTCGCCTTCCAGTTGCTTTCTCCTGCTCCGCTCTCCTTTCCTTCTTTTGTTGTCGTCTTATTCCCTCTCCTTTCTGTCTCCTTTTTTTTTCCTTTTTTCCCCCTTTCATTCTTTCTCTCCTTTCTTCTTCCACCTTCCCTTCCCTTCTCATCCTTTCCTTTTTCTCATCCTTCTTCTCTTCCTTTCCTTCTTCCATCCCTTCTCCCTTTTTCTCATCCTTCTCCTTCTTCTCATCCTTCTCCTCCCTTCCATCCTTCTCCTTCTTCCTCCTTCTCCTTTTTCTCATCCTTCTTCTCATCCTTCCCCTTTCTCCTTCTTCTCACCCTTCTCCTTCTTTCATCCTTCTCCTTCTTCTCATCCTTCTCCTTCCCCTTCTCACCTTTCTTTACCTTCTCCTTCTTCTCATCCTTTTCTCATCCTTTCCCCTTCTTCTCACCCTCTCCTTCTTCCACCTTCTCCTTTCCTTCTTTCACCTTCTCCTTCCCCTTTCTTCTCATCCTTCTCCTTTTCTCACCCTTCTCCTTCTTCTCATTCCTTTCTCCTTTCTTCTCACCCTTTTCTCATCCCCTCCTTCTTCTCATCCTTTTCTCATCCTTTCCTCCTTCTTCCATCCTTTTTCTCACCCTTTTTCTCCTTTTTCTCATCCTTCTCCTTCTTCTCATCCTTCTCCTTCTCCTTTTTCACCCTTTCCCCTTTCTCATCCTTCTCCTTCTCCCCTTTCTCCTTTTCTCTTTCCTTCTCCTTCTCCCATCTTCTATCCTTCTCCTTCTTCCATCCTTCTCCTTTTCTCATCCTTCTCCTTCCCTTCTCACCCTTCTCATCCTCCCTTCTTCCATCCTTCTCCTTCTTCTCATCCTTCCCTTCTCCTTCTCTCACCCTTTCCCCTTCTCCTCATCCTTCTTTTTCCCTCACCCTTTCCCCTTTTCCCTCATCCTTCTCCTTCCCCTCATCCTTTTCCCTTTCCTCATCCTCTCCTTCTCCTCATCCTTCTCCTTTTCTCATTTTTCCTTTTTCTCCTTCCTCCTAAAGGGGCATTTAAATTAAAGGTACAGTTTCGCCAAATTTTAAAAGGGCTTTTAAAGCCTAGAAACCTTTTTAAAGTTAACTTCGTAGCGAATAAAATTTGCACGAATCAAATTTCTTCCTGAAATTCGGCGAATCACCAAATGAATTTTTAATAATTTGCTCATCTCTAATTGTCTCACTTTTTCTCCAAATGGAAAAGTAGAAAAATGAGACATCACACGTATAGTCCAGGAAAAACCCCTCCCTCCCAAAGTCCATCCGGGACCCCCCATGTAGATGGACCATCAATTCCTCGTATCCTGAGGAACCTCAGACTGTGCGGACCCGGGGCCGGCCTTCCAAAAGGGGAAAAGGTTCCCCCTGTCTGAGTGCGGAAGGGTTTCCGTTATAAATCCGATCTTAAGGCATAAAAAATCCACACGGGGAAACCGTATTTTGCCTAGTGCGGGAAATGGTTTTCAAAGGGAAGCCAGTCTTTACAGAAACAGAGATCTCACCCCCGGGGAGAACCCTATTCCCGTCCTAGTGTGCGAAAATTTTTAATGAAGTCCCATCTTTACAACATCAAGATCTCACTGGGGGAAACCGTATTCCTGTCCTG
>CATNWA010003951.1:0-18393 GCA_951230385.1 Staurois parvus | reverse complement strand
GGATCTGCCCGTGACCCAAAAAAAAAAAAGGGGGGCAGGCCACTCAAATGCAATAAATTGGGGGGCCAGTCCCCGCTGCCCCCTCACTTATCCAGGGGGGCCTTTCCTGTGTGGGGGGGCGCGTGCCGAAGTGGGAGGATTGGTCCTCTCACAGTCCCCCCTGAAAAAGGGGGAAAACGGCGCGGGAACACGGGAGGAAAAACGCGGGGGAGAAAAAGGTAAGGAATTAAACACAGGGGGGCCTTGGCTTACTATTTTGCTACTTACTTACTACTACTTATGGGGGTGAATTAATATGGGGGGAATTATATAAAGGGTAAATTTAATATGGGGGGAATTAAAAAGGGGGGGTGTTTTACTATATGGGGAGGGAAATTACTATAGGGGGGATTAATTTAAACAATAGGGGGGAAAGAATTACTAAAATTGGGGGTTTAATTACAAGGGGGGTGAATTACATGGGGGAAAACCATGGGGGAGTTTTAACTAAGGGGGGATGTTTCCTGGGGGAGGTTCCAAATTGGGGGGGAATTACAATTGGGGCCTGAATTTTGGGGGGGCAAAATTTTCCCAAGGGGGGAGAATTCCCAAATGGGGGAAAAATTACTATTGGGATGAAAACCCTTTTAGGGGGAAAAATAAATTCTTTTCGGGGGGAAAAATATTAAAGGGGGGAAAAATTAACAGGGGGGAAAATTCCAAATTTTTGGGGGTGAAAAACTATGGGGATAAAATTCCAAATAAAAACTTTTTGAAAATAAAAACCCGTGTCCCCACCTCGGGTTTTTTTTCAGTTTTAAAAATGTGGCTCAAAAAATTTAATTTCAACGGGGTTTTGGGTTTGAGATTTGGTCAGTTAAAAAAAAAAGGTTGCCCCCCCAAACCCCCCTGGCCTAGGAGAAAGCAAAAAAAATAAAAAAAGGTAATAGAGCAAAAAAACCCCAAAAGGTTTTCCAAAACCCTTTCCTAGCCCTCAGTACATAATACCCAGAAATCGGGAGGGATTTTATGCTGCCCTAAAAGATTATGTTAACTGTTTTTCCAGGAAAAAAAACGGGCTTTTTTCCCCTTTGCTCTTCTAGGACAGTTTTCCACTTGAGAGGAGTTGAATGGAAAAACCATCCATTAGGGGGGGCCCCTTGCTTTTTAGGACCTTCCTGCCGAATGCCTGGTCATTGTGCCAAAAAGATCCAATCTGGGTGCTTAGCAAAGGGGGCCCGAAAAGGAACGTTGGGTCGGGAGTTTTTGGCCCGGGGGGGGGCCCCCCCCTTTTTCCCCCCCGGAGGCCGCGGGGGCCCCTTTGGGTGGGGTTTGGGGCCCAATTTTTGGGGCTGGGGGGGTGACAGGGCCGAAATTCTAAAACCTTTCTGAATTCCCTTTTTTTCTCCCCTTGCATGGTGCCTTTGGAGGCACTGCCCCCCTTTTTTGGGGAACCCGGAATGGTTTGAAAAGGGGGACAAAACTTTCTCCTGTTTTTTGGGGTTTCGTGTATCAAACAAACTCTTCTCCCCTTCGTTTTGTATTTCCTTTTCACCCGTGCTGGGGGAAGGACAAAAAGGGGAATTTTTTTCCCTTTGGGGGACCTTGGAAATGTACGGCCCCCCTTTGGTGGGAAATCCCGGGCATCTGGCGGGGATGTTTCTTTTCCAAAAAGGACCGTGCAGTAGGGTTTTGATCACTGATAAGCCTGAAAATTCGCGACTTGCGGGGGAAACAAAAGCTAAAAGGAGGGTATTTTCAGATTTTGAAATTGAGGGAACATTCCCGGGGGTTTCAAAAAGGCCCTTGCTGAAAGCTCACAGGCCCGGTGCCCGGGTCCCAGTGAGGTTTTTTCGATTTTTGGAGGGGGCTCGGCGCCGGGAAATTTTGCCCTCGGGAACCTGATTATAAACCCCCGGGGGCTGTTTCCAAACCCTCAACTCCAAAAAGTTTTTGAAAAAAAAAAGCCGGGCTACCTGCATTTTAAAGGGGTTTATTAGGGCCAGGTTTATCCCCCCCCGGCTTGGAGGAATTAAAGCACTGTATGCAAGATGGGAGCCCCGGGTTCCTTTTTCCTGCCCTTTCCCAGGCGGAAAATTTTTCCAAATTTAAAAATATAGGGCGTTTGTTGATTTTTTTTTCCCTTTTCCACCCCAAGATGGTGGGGACCACTCTTTCAGACAGCCCCTTCCCCACTAGCCTTTCCCGTTTCAAAGCCACGCGGTGGGCACCCTTTTCCCTGGGTGAGGATGTAGCCCCCCCTTGGGGGGAAAGTAAATGTGTAAAGGTGTATCATCCATGGGTCTTTTTAAAAGCTTATTTCCCCCACACCCGGGGGGGGAAACCCGGATTTTTTGGGGGCCCAAAATGGTGAAATCAGGATGACCGTAGCTTGAGATAAATTTGGTTTTTCTGTCCCCCACCTTTGGTAATAATCTAAACCCAAAAAGGTTTTTCCTTCCCAATGTTTGGGCTAGCGGTTTTACCCCTGCACTCCGGGGGGCCCCTTCTGCGGCAAAAAGTATCTCTCCAGCTTAAACTTTTTGGCTTTTGGGGAAAAGGGGAAAATCCTTTAAGGGGGTGCCCCATTGGCGAAATTTTTTGATTAAAATGGGGGCCGGTTTGAGGCACTATTCTGTCGGGGGTGCCTTTTTTCCGACTAAAGGGTTTCTGCCAACTGGTTCAGATTCCTTTTAGATGCACCACATGATGGACTCTGGGTTTCCTCTCTGCCCAGGTCAGGGGGTTTCCGCCCAAATTCCCATACCCTGGGGACCCGTGGCCCCCTCCCTGTTCAAGAAGCTACTGCCGGGGTTGGGTTTTTTGGATAGAATCTGGACTTCTCCCCCCTTCTATCCTCCCCGGGAAAACCCGGTAAGCGCTTTGAAGATTCCCGACAGCTCCTTGAAATTAATGATTTCCTTGAATTTTTTTTGCATCCCCATCTCCCCTGGGCTAGGCAGCTCCCTTTTGAGACCCCACCTGGTCATGCTTGAAACCGGGTAAATCCTCATTGGGCGGCTTGTTCCTTTTCCCTTTTCCCGCCTCCAAGGGGGTGGATTTTCCCCCCACCCCCTTTAGTGATTCCCTCATTGTGCGTGAGGAAAGATCCGGGAAATTTAAGCCCCTTGTTTTGGTTTGCCATCCCAGGGGAGGGGGTGTAAATTCTGTAGTACCCGGGGAGTGGAGCTGTGCCCTTTCCCCCCTGGCATTGCGGCTGTCATGCCCCCCCCGACAAATTTCCTTGGGCCTTATGGCAGGTCGACACCTCCGGAAGGCCCCTCGTGTCTTGATGCAGTTTGGAGTTTTTTTTTCCTTTGTCAGGTATGACCCAAGAAATTTTGCGGGCCCAAAGGAAACTTTCCCCAAGTCCCGTGATCCTCCTGGAGGGTCCTAGCTGTGTTTTTTTCCTTGTTCATCAACCCCCTCAAGCTCTTTAAAAAGTTTATTGGGGCGTTCGATGGGACCCCGGGCCTCTTTTGTATTGAAAATAAAAGCGGGGTGGGCCAAGTCGGGGATGATATTTATTCCTTCCAGCCGCAAACGTTTAAAGGGGGTTCCGCCGGGATTTGGAAAAATATCCTTGGAGCTAAATAAAAGGCCAAAGGGGAGTGGCTTTGGGAAACAAAAAACAGAATCTTTTCCTTTTTGCCCTTCCCTGTGCAAACCCGGGAAATTTCCTCTTTCCCTTTCCCTTACGGGGTGCAGAAAATGCATCTTTCAAATCTATTGGGGCCTTGAATGCCCCTGGCGACAAGAGTTTTTTTAGTGTTCAAGGTTCCTGCGAACTTTTTTGGGTTCAAAAAACTTTTTTAAACCTTTTTTCAAAAATTAGTATCCCCCTTAGGTCCCGGAGACTTCTTAGGGGAAATTTGGGAGTCAACCCCTTTCCCCCCTTTCCTCCTCCAGCTGGCAAATCACATTTCTTGGGTCATTCGGGTTTGGGGGTTGAAGGGGGAAACCTCCCCTGCCCCTTGACGGGTTTCCTGCCCCCCCCTTGGCCCCACCCTGTGCGCTGGCTTTGAAATTTTCGGGTACTCCCCTTTTGGGAGGAAAAACCCCCCCTTTGTCCTACTTGCCTGTGGGGACTGGAAAGCTCTTCTTTTTTTTTTCGGCCGGCCCTTTTTCCAGGACCGAATTTTTTTTCCCGGGCCCCGAAGGGGATTTTTCCCCCTCAAAGGGGCCAGCCCGGGAGATTTTTGGAAATTAAGGAAAGGGTCCCCCTCCCCAAGACTTTGGGCGGGTACCCTTTTCTCGCGGAATTTATAAACCGCCTTTGGATTAGCAAAAATTTTGATATTTTTTCTGTGATGCGTCTGCAATAAAAGCCCCCGGTTTTTTTCCAGTACCGGGCAGCGCCTTCAGGTTTTTCCTCCCCGGGGTGCCTTTTTTCCGGTGCGAGCAGAGCTCCCCCAACCATACACCCAAAGATTGGGGGGAACACACGTGCCCGAAAACCTACTGGCTTAAAATTCACCGGGGACGCTTCCCATGCTCACCTCAGGAATGTACCCCCGTTTTCCCCTTTTTCCCATTGGGTCATTCGGGGCCCCCCGCTGTCCTCAAAGGGACAGGTCCTCGTTTTTTTCGAGATTCTGGGAAGGGGGGCATCGGGCTTTGGGCAGATTCCCACAGGGAAAAGGGGAAGCGTCTTTTTTCCTTGAACCGGAATCGCCTCTTAAGGTTCTTGGGAAAGAAAGCCTTTTTCTCCCCCCTTTTCCCCTTTTTTCCCTCCTGATAGGGGCCCTTGGGGCCCAAAAGGTGCACGGGAAAAATTGGGGTGCTTTTTTTGAAACCCCTGATAAGTGGCCCAGGGAAAGAGAGAGGCCCTCCCGGGGGTTCCCTCCCCCGATCCAGAGCCCGTAGATCACTTTCAAAAGGGCCCCCTCCGTGTCTTCTGCTAAAAAAGGGAAATTTCTTTGTGTTTTTGGGGAATGATCCCCCGCCCCCCGCCTTCCTGGTTTTCTGAAGTCTCGAGGGTTTCGGCCCCCCTTGTGACAGTTACCGGGCCCCGGCTTCCTTTTTTTTTCCCCCCCTGGGCATTCCCTGAAGGGGGCCCGGGTTGGGGCTTTTCCTTTGGGCCGGTCCCTGCTTTGCCCCCTAAAGCTCTGAAAATCTTGGACATTCTTGCACCCATGTTCTGCAAAAAACTCCTTAAAGGGGGGCCCCCAGGGGTCCTTTTTATAAGTTAGCTATCCCAGTTTGGCAGGTTGTTTCCCCGCCAGGAATCGCCAGCCTCTTTTGCAAGTGGCCCCTTTTCTTTTTTCGTTTGCAAGGGTTCTCTTTCCCCCTCTATTTCCCCCTGGGGCCCCAAGGGGGGGACATAGGAAATTCATAAAACCCTGAGGGCCCCCCCCCCGGGGGATTGCCCCCCCGTGCACTCCCCCAAAAACCAAAAAAAGTCGAGGGGGGGGGGGATGAGTGTGGGGGGGCCCAAGGGGCCCCCGAGGGGGGGGGGGGGGGGAAGGGGAGGGGGTGGGGGGGGGCCCAAAAGGAGGCCCTTCCCTTCCCAAAAGGGCCCTCCCCCGGGCCCCAGACAGATCTGCCTCCATCCTGCCGCGAACCCCCCTCAGTGCGGTGGTTTTTCAGGGTTTGGCGGGTTTTCGCCCCCCCCCGGGGGCCCCTGCGCCCCCGCCCTTTCCCTTCAGGGGCCACAGGTGGGAAGGGGGTTTTTGGTGTGGGTTTCTTTTCCGGGGTTTCCGCCGCCCTTTTCCCAAACATGGGGGCCGCCGCTCCATGTTCCCCTGGCGGGAAGTAGGGGCGTCCCGCGCCCGGAAGTGGTGTTTGCGGCGCCCTGCCCCCAAAAGCCCCCACCCCCGGGCCCAAATGTTGGGGGGGGGGGGCCTTTGGAAAACGGGAAGGACTTCCCCTCCCCCCCCCGGGGAAAGGCCCACCCCCAGGTCGGCGGAGGGGCCCCCGGGCCCCTCCGGGGTCTGCCCCCCCCAAACCCTGAAGGTCTGTCCATAGGATAAACCCCTGGTTAAAAAACCCCCCCCACAAGGCCCCGGGCCTTCCTTAAGGAAAGGGGGAAGGGGGGGCCTCACCCAGGGGCCCTCTGTCCCCTCGCCAGACACCGGGGAAAAAAATAACAAACGGGGCGTGTGTCCTTTGGCCCGGGGGAAAAACCAAATACTGGGGGCCCATGGGAGAAGGATTTTTATAAAGGGGAAAAGGTGGAGCGGGGGGTTTCCTGGGAGGACCCCAATCTCTCAAGTGGCTGTCCAAGAAGATGACTGGGGAAAAATTTTTAAATGTCAATAGCCCTTTGAAATTATTTACCTGAAAAACGGTGAGTTTTCAATACTTTAATTTTCCCCGCTGAAACTTTTAAAAACCCGGTTTTTTTTTTTCAGGTTTTTGGGGTGAAATTTTGATACATTCTGTTCCCCAAAAAACCCTGAAAAACCCAACAGGGGCGTATGTCCCGACAACAGCCCCTCTCTCCCCTCCCCCCCTCCCATCGGGCCCCGATCAAAATGCGGGACCTTTGCCCCCAAAAAAAGGAAAAAAAGGATGAGAACCCCCACTATGCGAAATGCTGCATTGCTTGCGGGGGAAAAAGGGTTTTCTTACTTCAATTATGGGGGCTTTTTTGGAAAGGGGTGAAGCACTAAAATCCCCTTTAGGCAGCCCCCAAATGTTGGTCGACATTTAGATGTCTTTTTTCCAATGATTGCTGATGCTTTGCATTTTTCCCTCCGCCGTTAAGACCTTAAAAAATGACTTTGAAGCATTTTACCCAAAAATTTTAAAAACCTTTTGGACTACCAATCCCCAAGAACGACCCCCCAACTGCATGAGAGTTTTTCCCGAAAAAATTTTGGGGGTGTAAACCCTGTAGGTAAAAATTCAAATCAAACCCGAAAGTTTTTCAGTGAACTTAGGTAATTTGGACCAAGCTGGAAATAAAAAAATTTTTTTCCCTTTAAACAGATAAAGTGGAGGGAGCCTTATAAACCCAGGTTTTGTGTTCAGGCCAATACACCCACGGTGTTCCAAGCAGCTTTTAAAATTGGGGATTGGTGCTGCTCCCCAAATTCACGGGCCGGTTGGGTGCCCTACGGGTCTCCACCTCAGCCTGGGGGAAACCTTTGTTTTCCCTTCATAGCCCCATGCTTAAAACCACGGCACGCATATGTAGCGATGCTCCCTCCCTTTTTAAAGGGGTGTTTCGAAATCTGTTAAGGAGAAAACCCCTACATTTGGATAGCTTGGCCCAAAAAAATATTCAAAGTTCACTAAAACCTGGGTTTCAGTTTTAATCGCTCATCCCCAATAAACACCCTTTTTAAATGTTAAGATAAATCTCCCAAAAAAGGAAAAGACTTTTTTCCTTCTCCCCTTTAAAAACTTCAAAAGAACAGGGAATTTTTTTTCCAACCAAGACATTGAAAATTTTTTCCCATCTTCTCCATTTAAGGGCCGGTTTAAAAAGGGGGGAAAATGTCTTTTTAAATTACACACAAACTGAATAAAATTACCCTAAAATTTTATTGGGGGAAATTTAATAATGTTCTATTTAAAAAGGGAATTTAAACCAAAATAGTTAAAGCCCAAAAAGGGAAGTTTAATACACCAGGGGGTTTGTTTTAGCTAAATTTGTTTGCCAAATGGGAAAGCCCTCGGGCCCGCTGCCCGCTTTTTGTGAATTTCACCCTAAAAGGGGGTTTTTTTTTAAAATCGCTTGTTAAGTGCAAAAAATTTCCCTGTTTTTTTTAAAAAAAATTTCCCCGGAGCGATAACTTAGTGCCCCCTCGGCAAATATTACTCAAAGGTGTCCCAAAACCACTCCCCTCGGTAGGGTACAATAAAAGAAAGGCCCAGAATTTTTGTAGCCCTGTTTTGTTTCTGCTGTTCCCAAAAAAGGGAAAAAAGGCTTTTTCTTTCCAAAGGGGGCTTTTTGGGTTACTGGGAACCCAATCGGGGGGGAAAAAAAAAGGAAAGAAAAACTGTGCAGCCACACCAAAGGATAGAAAGCTGAAATTAAAATTAAAATTTTTTTGTGGCTTAGATCCCTTTAAGAATAGGTGTTCCCAAAAGGGAAAAAAGTTGGTTTTTTAGTGAAAACAGCTCCCCTTGTTCATAACATTTATTGGCTAGGTAAATTTCCCTTTTAAATAATTCCTGGGATTTCCCCTGCAATATTCTGCACCCCAAAAAATCTGGAATGTTTCTAGCTCCCCAAAAAGATTTTTACTCACTTTGCCAATTTCAAGATAAGCATCTGTCCCGTTCGTATGTGAGGGAGTGGGCTTTCCCAAAGGTTTTTAGTAAAGGCAAGGTTTAGCGTTTTCAGGTTAGCAGCCTATTCCCAAAAAAATGCAAAGAAAAAAGAAGGCCCCCTTAAAATAATCAGCCCCGTGGTTTGCTCCCGTGGAAATAAAAATTTTTGTTTTATACCCTTTCAGTTTTTTTTTTTTTGGCAAACCCAAAAAATTGTACAAAACCCTTTCACTTTTTTTCCCGCTTGAACACCAGATGTTTTCACCCCCCTTCCCGCCCCGGCCATTTTTTAGATTTCCCGCGCTGTCGTATTTGAATGACAATTTTCTCGTCATTGGGAAACACTGAACCCCTAATGAAAAAATTTTTATCAATCCTGGAGACGATAGAGTTTCTTTTGGTGGTTTTTAAGTCATTTGGGCAAAACTGGTTTTTTTTTTTTTTTTGTTTTTTTGCATATATAAAATGGAAAAAAAATTTTTTTTCCATTTTTTCATTTTTCCCGGTTTTGTAAAGTTTTGCCAAAAAATATTTCTTTTAAAAAGTGGGGCCAAAAAAACATTCTACTACTTTCAAAACTTTTGGTAAATAAAGTATATCCATAAATGATCAAATTTTTAAGTATGATGCCCAACTCATTTCTTGAGGCCCTAAAAAGCTAGGACAAATACAAAATTTTCCCCCCCCAAAATTTCCATTTTTTTTAAATTTAAAAAAGAAAAGTCCAAGGTATTTTTGTAAAAGGCATAGTAACAATTTTTTGAAGTTGTTTAAATTGGGTTTAAAAAGAAAGAAAAAAAAAACAAAAAAAAAAAAAACCCATTTTCCCCCCGGGTTTTCATTTTAAAAAAAATTTTTTTTAAATAAGCACATTTGGGCCCCACTTAAATTACACCCCAACACATTTGCTTCCCTCCTTTTGTATGGGGATGCACATGCATGAGACGTTTTTCCCCCAATTACCCACATGGGGGGGGCCCAAAAACAAAGTGAACCTTCAAGCTTTATTTAAAGGGGGGTAAAAAAGGGGATTTTCTTTCCTTTATACCCTCTTCCTTTATGTAGGCCCCGGAGCACAAGGACAGCAGAAACACCCCAAAAGAATAAAGGCCCGCCCGCATGGGGGTGCAAAAGAACTCCCGTCCCAAATTTTACCTCCCTTTCAGGTGTACCGCCCCCAAAAGCAGACAGTATTTACACTGGGGGGGTGGGGGGGGGAATGCTCGGTTTAGTCCCAAAAATTTTTCCCCTCTCAAATGTTCCCCCCCTTTTGCTGGGAGGGCAGCAGTCAAGGGGTACACAAGCTTTCAGCAGGAAAATTTTACCCATTTAGCTCAGCAGGCACTTTCTAAGGGATCCCTGTAACCCGAGCAATGCAGTGTTAATTTTGTGGTGAATGAACGAGACATTGACTTTCTGAAATAGCACCAATCTTTAAAATTTACTGTCCCAACCGGGATTTGGGCACCCCCCCCCCAACCCTGTATTACCCGGTGTCCCTTTTTTTGGAAATGTAGATGTTTTGCCCCCATCCAGGTATTGGGGAGTCCCCCCCGGTATTGGGGGGGGTCCCCCTTTTAATTTTTTCCCGGTATTGGGGTGGGCCCGGGGTCCTTCAAACCCCCCCCCCCCCCCCATTTGGAGGTGCCCCCCTTTGGGCCCGGAGGGTGTCCCCGGGAAATTTGGGGGTTTTTCCCGTATTAGGGTTTTCTCCTCCAAACCCCCCCCCCCCCCCCTTTCCCGTTATTGGAGGCGGCCCCCCTCCCTCCATGTATTGGGCCAGATACAGTGCAGCACCCCAGCACACATACAGTCGAACACAAGTTTAACCCTTAATAGTGATTATTTACTCTTTTGTACTATAAAAGGCCTTTTTGTTTTTAACCTCTTCCATGAGTTAGGTGGAATAAAAACAAGAAAGATACAATATATGCATAGATGCTTAACCGTGCTGCTGGATGTCAACATGTCATTTTTGGGCGAGCATATTCGTACAAAAATTATTTGTTCAATTAGATGAGCGGATAGGATGTTGTTTCGATACTTTGCACTTGACTTTTTTCCAATATTACAATGACAGTTATTTTCTGAACGAAATACACCACATGCACTGTCCCAAAAATTGTTGCACCCACAAACATCAATTTTGGACCCACTGACTATTAAAACAATTGAAAATAGAAATTCTTAGGACAAAAATTTTCGATGAAAAATGTGTTTGTCTATGGCCACAACAAAGGGAAAGCGAGGAGCTGGATAATTGTACTCTAAAGCTACCTGCCTTGGGCAAGGGAATCTGCCATGTACAGTCCCCCATCTGAAAATCTGCAACCGTGTTTTTTGATTGTTCATTTCTTGAACCACCTCCCCTCCGGCCCTTTTTATATTTAAAAGGGAGGACTGTGGGCAGGAAAAGGGGCGGGTGGCAGGTTATAAACTGCCTCCCCCCCTCCGCTTTTTTTCCCCGCTCCCTTTTGGGTCGCACAGCCCCCACATTTCCCGGGGCCCGCTGTTTTCCTCCCGGGCACGTGAAAACCCATTGTTGTGAAAAAAGCCTTTTACCTTTTGACAAAATGGGACCATCCCCAGCTCACACAGTAGTTCTCAAAGGGTGCAAGAATGTTGTAGAGGAAGGAGAAATTATTGGGTTTTTTCAGCCTTTAAAGGGGGATAAACAATCAGTGTTTAAAAAAAAAATAAAAAAATCACCCCCACAAATAGTACAGTGTCACCAAAGGTGGGCACTGTTAAATTTCAAAAAGTGACAGGGATGTAAAAAAAAAAAAAAAAAAAAATGTTTAAAAAAATTTTTTTAAAAAAAATTTTTGGGTTTTAAACTTTAAATTTTGGTTTTTTTTTTTACTAAAAGATAACAATAAAAATTTTGGGGCCCAAAAATTTATGATGAAAAATTTATTTTTAAAATTTTATAAAAAAAACCCCCTCCCAAAAAATTTTTTATTTTTTAAATTTTCTTGCAAAACAAAAAAAAAAACCCCGTGGTGAATAAAAACCCCCAAAATAAAGCTTTAAAAGGCTAAAAAAAATGCTAAAAAACATTTATAGGGGGACCAGTGTTGCATGGGCCACGCAGTTGTCCCTTCCAAAAAATATGCCCCTGAAAGCTGGAAAAATTGGCCTGGGGAAAAGGAAAAAGGGGGCCCAAAATGGGCCCGGGCTTGAAATCTTAAAAAAAAATTTAGTTTATAAGTACCGATTCAACCTCTAAAAGTAAATAAGTCTTTTTTCTGTCCTTTCAAGGGTAAGTTTTCTTGTTCCTTAACACATAGTGGTTATTTTTATTTACCACTGCCTATTGAATATCCAAGCAATTGTCTATTTTAACACTTTACATTACTAACTAAAATTATACACTCAAAACTTTTGTCAAGGTTTTTTTTTTATTCTGATTAATCTAAGCATTAATAGCCTAAAACTAGATCGATTATGAAACACAATCATTTAGTAGCAGTCCTTATAGGTGGTTCCCCTTGTTATTGGAGGTTATAGTCAGATATATTACCCCGTATCCAGGTACTGGAGGCGGTGTCAGGTGTTCCCTTTACCCCTTGTGCTGGTGTTTGGCCAGTGTCCCATTTGTCAATGTTGTATTGGAGGTGTCTCACTGGTGATTGGGGGGGATCCTAGTATTTAGAAGTGTTGCTCCCTAGTGTTTATAAAGGGGGGTTCCCTCCCCTCCATCTAGTACTGGAAGTGTCCTCCCTGCTGTTAGAGAGTTCCTGGTATGGTGTGATGTACCCCCTTCCCCATCCAGGTATTGGTGGGGAAAACCCCCCACCCAAAAAATGGCAGGGGTCTCTGTGATATTTTAAAAAGCCCCCTCCCCCCCCACATTTCCCTTACGGAAAGTATCAGGGTCCCCCCTCCCCAAAAAATGGTTTGGGGATCCCCCCGGTATTAGAGTTATCACCCTTTTTACCCTGGCCCCGTAAATTGGGGGGTGTCCCCCCCCATCCCAAATAGGAAATTTTTTGTCCCCCGGGTTTGGATGGTTTCCCCCACCCCCCCCCCCCCCCCCCTTGCGATAAGAGACGTCAGGTCCCCCCCCCACCCTGGTATTGAAAATGGGTTTTCCTTGTCCCCTTATTCAGGTGTCCAATATCGCCCCCCCGAAATGGAGGGACCCCCCCCTTTTCCCGGTTTTGGAGGGGGGCAAGTGTCCCCCCCTCCTTTGGGGTCCCGGGAGAGGTGGCCCCTGGGATTGGAGGGGTCCCGGGATTGAGCTGTTAGATGTTCCATGTCCCCCCCCCCCTTCCCCGTATTGAAGGTGTCCCCTCTTTCCCCCTAATTTAAGGTTTTCCCCTTTTGTCCTGGATTTGGCAGTGTCCACCCCTTTTTCAGCATTGGAGGGTGGCCGTGCCCCCCCCCCATAGTGGAGTGGCCCCTGGTAATTTAAAAGGGCCCCCCCCCCCACCCCGGGGCGGGGTATCCCCCCTGCTGGGGGTGTAGGTGCCCCCCCCGCCCCAGGGCTGGGGGAAGGGCCCCACTTTCAGAGTATTGGAGGTGCCCCCCTGCCCCCGTGCTGGAGGAAACCCCGTTGAAGGTTTTCCCCCCCCCCCGTGTGGGGATGTCCCCACTGTCCGAAATATTGGGGGTAAATTGGGGGGGATCTACACTACCTTCACCAAAACCCCAATTAAAACTAACTACCCCTAATCTACACTACTTACCCTAATTTTACAAATAAATCTAACCCCCAATCTACCTCCCCTCCTCTAACCCCAAAACCCACACTATTTAACCCCAATTACCTACTCTCCCCTAAATTTCACTAAGGTGAGTGGGGTGTAGAAAGGTTAGAGTAGTGTGGTTTTAGGGTAGACGTAGTGTAGTGTAGATTAGGGTAGAGTAAGTGTATATAGGGTAGAGTAGTGTAGTGAGATTCGGGTAGTGTAGTGTAGGTTAGTGGTGTGTAGATTAGGGATAGAGTAGTGTCGGTTCGGGTAGTGTTCGATTTAGGGTAGAGTAGTGTAGGTTAGGGCAGCGTAAATCTACATTTCCCTATCTACCATTACAATACTTACTAATCTACACTACTATCTACCCATTATAACACTACTTCTCCTAATCTGCACTACTTCCCTAACCTGCATGTATACCCTAATCTACACTATGCATAAAAGTGGCCCCGCCAACGTCTATAACTGGCTTATGATGACAAGGACACTTAAACAGTGCATCACATAAGTGAATAAGGGGAGAGAACAATGTAGTTGGACAACTTGCCAGCCAGCTTGGCTAAGCAACGAATTACTGTCTATGCGCAATATGCGTATTTTAAAAGGGGTTTAAGGTTTTTGCCCCACATTTGGGAAAAACATACTAAGCCAAAAGAGCCATGAAAAGGGGGACCTGGGAATCTTTGGGGCCCCAACTCTAAAATTTGTGAGTCCCCCCAGTAGAGGGGACAAGCCTTTAAAAGGTTTGATTCATGGGCAGGTGGACCCGAGGGAGACCCCCCTTAAAAAACAAAGGAGTGCACTGGACCCCGGGATGTAGCACAGTGGCAACCCGGGTCCTAGGGACCCCCCTAGTGTTGTTGCAACTGGCTGGCCCAAATTGTCCCCCGAACATTGTTTCCCCCGCCTTTAACCTTGTGATGCCTGTTTTTGTGTCCTTGCTTCCAAAACCAGTTTTAGACTTGGGGGGGTGGCCCACTTTTTGCCTGTTTGAGGGTTTTTTGGTTTCGTGGGTGCACTAGGGCCCTGGTTGCCCCTGTGCTACATGTGGGGTCCAGTGCAAATCCCCTTTGGGCCCTTTTAAAAGGGGGGGCTCCCTCAGGTCCACCTGCCCATGATCTATCCATTCAATGCATGTGCTTACTATGGGGACTAAAAAAGTTTTAAGTTTAGGACCATAGATTACCAGTTGGTGCCGGTGTCGTGGCTACTGGGTTACGTTATGTATTTGCAGAATGTGTGCTAGACTAAACCCTGTTATAAACGATATTTATTAGACAGGTAACATTCGGTTTGTTAGCAGCTTGGGTGGCAATTTGTCCAAGAACTAGTTTCTCTCCCCTTTAATCCCTAATCTTATCACTACCCTAACCTACACTACTTACCCTAACTCTACACTAACTACTCTACCCTAATCTGACACTACTCTCCCTTACTAGTAGTGTCGTGTAGGTTAGGGTAGTGTAGATTAGGGTAGAGTAGGTAGGTTAGGGTAGAGTTGAATCTTAACACTACCCCAACTAATTAACACTACTAACCACCCCAAAGAATAACACCCACCCATACCACTACCAACGTACACGCTAACCCCAATGCTTACACACACATAACTCTCCCCACAGAAGACGCTTTTAACTATTAAGCGCCCCACCGACCCTACCCACATACTCTACCCTAACTGCAACCCCCTCTCTCCCTACCACGCCACCCACAACCAACTACCATCCTCAGCGACTACCACTACCCTAGAGATACACTCCCCAACCCCCCCTAATCACTCGCAACACTGCCCCCCCCACGACGGCAGACCACTTCCTAACACTATCCCCTTAGTTGTCTTGCACGGCGGACTTCTGCATGGTGAGAATATCATGCAATAACCAGAACATCTGATTTCCCTCCCCCACACACTGCGCCCTTCCCCCCTCACAATGTCATACGCCGATATATGAACACGCCTCATCCCCCCCTTCAACACCCCCCTCCCAACGCCTAACAACTCACCGCCCCCCGCGCACAACAGTTAACACCTCAAGTTCACCCTCCACCCCCCGTTCCTTTTTGTGTTTCGTTTTTTTTTTCTTGTTTTTTATTTTTTTTGTTTGATTTCTTTTTCTTGTTCTTTGCCCACCGCCCCACCCCCCCCCCATGCACCCGGCCTCCCATCCTAGCCCCCTCCCACGCCACACCGACCTCGCCCACGTGTCACCCCACGTGTATCGCCCTTGCCCCCCATTACCCCTGCGTGCCAGGTGACTGTGAATCCCATTGTCGTTGTCACTGCCCCTTATGACCCACCTCGCCCTAGCATAGTTCTATGCTCCCCCACACCTCCATGGGACCCCCCTACCCCCTTAGCACGCCATTTCCCTACACACGCACCCGCCCCTTTACCCCCCGATGTCCCACATACACAGGAAACCCTATCCCCCCCCCCCATTGCACTCCTCGAGCACCGCTCCCTTCGACCCACCCCCCCCTCTGCCCTGCCCACCCACCCCCCCCCCCACTGCCCCCTCCCCTCCTCCCCTCCCCTCCCTCCTCCCCTCAAAGTCCCCTACGAAACGTAAACACCCACCTCCTCGGCAGCTACCCCACTTAAAATCCATACTCCACCATGGAGGTCACCTCTGTACTCCCCTTGACCATAGGCGAACCTCCCCCAATATATGTTACTCCGCTTGTCAGTTGGCCATATCCCCCTGTCTGCAACTCCCCCCTATCTCCATACCAGTCCTCACCTCTCGACCCTATCTATCCCCTTACGGTCTCCACCCCGCCACCCCCCCACCCCCCCCCCCCCCCCTCGGTGTACCATGGTTCCATTGCCCCCCCCCCCGAGAAAATAAATCCCCCTCCAGTCCGAATAAACCCGCCCCCGCGAATCCTAACTTATAACAAAGGGTGTAGCCACAGCTTCAGATTAGCCACTCTAGATTTTGAAGTGCAGAAATCCCTGTACCTTTAGATTTAACCGATCCTTGCCGCCCGCTGCGGGAATCCCACCACTCCATACTGCTCAGTCAGGTATGGCCCCCCCCCAACCCCCCCGATCCTAGTGACCGTCCACTCCCACCCACGTATTCACGCACCCCCAGTCATTTGGGCAGTACGGGCCCAATTCTAATGTGTGGAGCCACAGGTAGTCGGCTACGGGATGGCAAGCCGCTAAATGGGAGGCAATACCGCATCATATGCCACTATGGATATCCTCCACCAGCTAGTGTGAGGGACCTGGAAAGTGGCCCAGTCATTAAAGAGTGTGGCTAGATGTAGAGTCAGCTAGCAATGTGAGTTCGAACAGCTTTGGTCGCTGACTTCCCTACGACCGGGCCCGTCAGCATGACGAGCGTTGCCTCAACAGGGGCCCATGACCCAAGAATGCCGGGGGCTCTGTGCACGCAAACATGAGGGTCGGTATCGGGCATGCGGGGGGCTGATTAGTGCGATGCCATGCGTAGCGACATGAGGAGGCTGTGTACAGGGGATGGCAGACTGGCGGCGCTCGTTTTAGCCGCTAAAATTGTGAGGCACCTACAGAGGTATGTTATCAACAGTGCCCCCAGAGCGCGGCCGGGGAGTATACGAACATCATGGCACAGCAGTCACAATTAGGACAATGTCATGTTTACCAAAACGGAGCTTCATTGAAGGATAACATGTTCCGATAGTGTGACGGTATTACCCTAACAGTGGCCGCCCACCGACATGAGGAAGCGGGCTACTCTTCCGGGCGGGTACTACTTAGTGAGGACCCGTAGGCAGGTTGGGTGCGCGGGGAGGGAAGAGGCTACCCGGGACCACAACAACCCCCCCATGGGGCATGTAGAGCGGCCAGGGGGACCTAACAGGTCTGTGCTGCCCTTTGGCCACTGGTTAATGCGCTCACCACTTCGGGACGTCGAGAGGGAATTTGGCACGAACGATTGCGTTCTGACGCGCTGTGGAGCAACCCGTGGTACCCGTTCTGAGGAGCTGTACAGTCGGACGCTTGACTGAGTATGGATCCTTGCGGATAATAGATGTGCGCAGGTAGACATGTGGCATTCTGGTTGTGCAGTGGTTTCCTGGGCGGTGGGTTTGGTGGCTAGCGATTGTTCATGACGGACATATACTAGGCCTAGGTGACAACTGACGCTGCAGCGTACTGACCAGGTGAGAGCCGACTTCTATTTGGATACATACTAGTTAGTTAACCATGTAGTCAGGGACTGTGATGCGCCTTGATCCTCTTCGGCCCAATTCCCTAGGTTTTTGTACTCCTTTACTTGTATTCGGCCGGCATGAGGGGGGTGATTCTCGTTAAGTAACGGCTGCATGAAGCTTGTGGGTGGTGGGGGCCCACTAGTGCGGTTTTGGATTTTTTATTATCCAACCACATTTAACCTCCACTAGTCGGGTCGATAAGTTTTGGGGGTCTGTGTACTGGTTGTCTACCCCATTTATTTTGGAGAAGCCCAAGTGGGATGGTTTAATGGTGTAAGCCTCTGGGCCCTGGCAGCGGGAAAGAGGGGGCGGTCGGGGGCCCCATGGAAAGGTGGCAAGCGAAAAAGCAGCTTAAATTGAAGGCCATACAAGCCTATTTTTAAAAAGGCCCCCCCCAGCGGGGGGGGCAGCGGTTGGGGGGGGGACGACCTTAATTCCAACCGGATTTTCCCCAAGGGGGGGGCCAAAAGAGAAGGCGGGGGGAGCGGAACCCAGCTTCAATTAAAAGGCCCATACAAGGCCTAGGTTAAAAAGTCCCTACAGCACCCGGGGGGGGAGACGACTATCGGGGGTCCAATGGCTGAGTGGCAAACCCGGGAAGTCAGGTTGGGGAATTCCCGATGCAATGCAGAAATTCTACGAAGAAATCCCGTGGGTGCGAAAAAAGGGATCAAAACCTTCGTACTTCCCCCATAAACGGAACAAACCCCCCACAAACCCGGGGAGCTTTATTCCCCTGCCCCCGGAGCACCTTCGGGATACCCAAGGGGCCCATGGCAGAGTGGCGGAGCGAAAGCAGCTTCAAAAAAAGGGCCCATACAAAAGGCCCCAATTTTTAAAAAGCCCACCCAGCACCGCGTGGGGGGGCCGACTAAAAGGACCCCCAAGGGCCCCAGAGGGGCCGGAGGGGACGCAGTTTCAATTGGGCCATACCCGGGCCCCTGGGTTAAAAAAGCCCCCCGCGCAGCGGGGGAGACGATATCAAGAGCCCAATGGCTGAGGGGCGATCCGGGGCCCACTTTTTGGTGATTGCAGATGCAATGAAAGGATTCTATGGGGTGATTTCCCTCTCTTGAATGACCGGGAGGCTTTTGGAGAAATTCTAAGAGGGCCCCGCGATTTATAGCTCCACCATTAAAACATGCTGGCTGGCTGTTTTTTGGGCCCAAATGCATAAATTTTTCAGGGAATGCATTATGGGTCAGCGGCCTTGCCCCTTTGCGCCCCTTTCCCCGGGAAAACCCCGCCCCATTTTCCCGGCCCCATTTTCTCCGTGCCACACATT
>CATNWA010003950.1:0-17096 GCA_951230385.1 Staurois parvus | reverse complement strand
TGTAAAATTGCCCGGTATTGAATTGGTTAAACATGGGCAGTAAAAATTTTTAAAAAAATCTACATTTCTTCATAAATTGAGGCCAATGTATTCTGTGACATGTCTTTGCTAAATAAAAATCCCAATATGTGTAAAGTAATAGGCTTTTGTGAAAGTCATAACCTTTGATACTGAACCTCGTGACACGGAAAAATTGGCGACTTCAGTCACAGAGGCACCAGCTAAGCGTCACCAACAATTTGCCCAATCTCAGTCGCTTGGCAGTGGGGGGAGGGGGGCAGAAGGGGTACCTGCCCTGGGTGCCACGTTGAGGGGGGTGTGCTGGAGGTTGGTTCTGCTCCTCATTGACTGAGTGACTTTAGGCTCACTCTTGCTGGAAGGAGGATTTGTCTTTCTCCTCCCTCCAGGCTGCAGAGGGCAGCAGAGAGCCGGGATGCTGGCAGCCCTTCTGTCCCTCTGCCTTGTTTTTGGATCCCTTACCTGAGCTGAGGGGAAGGGGACATGAATGGCGGACTGAAGAAAACCATGTGAGTCAGATATTATCCCATATATACAGCTGAGAAAAGTGAGGCCAGCCTGGGCCGTATTGTTTGTTTATCACCCTATAAATGTCCCTGGGGGAGGGGGGGGGACTGTCATGGCTGCTTAGCAACTGACTTCACACTGCTGATAGGTCTGGACCGGGCCTACGGTATTTCTGAGCACACATGTATTGTACGCCGTCCGCACCGAGTACATGTATGGTGGGATTGTACGCCGTCCGCACCGAGTACATGTATGATGGGATTGTACGCCGTCCGCACCGAGTACATGTATGGAGGGATTGTACGCCGTCTGCACCGAGTACATGTATGGTGGGATTGTACGCCGTCCACACCGAGTACATGTATGGAGGGATTGTACGTCGTCCGCACCGAGTACATGTATGGTGGGATTGTACGCCGTCCGCACCGAGTACATGTATGGTGGGATTGTACGACGTCTGCACAGAGTACATGTATGGTGGGATTGTACGACGTCCGCACCGAGTACATGTATGGTGGGATTGTACCCCATCCGCACCGAGTACATGTATGGTGGGATTGTACGCCGTCCGCTAATTCTACACCGGTCAAGTCTGTAGTGGTAAATAAAGCTCCCCACTCCACATGTGGCATATAAGGAACCAGAGAGGGGCACCTATAATGAGAATCAACAATATAATTCGCAATCTTATCCTACTCCTAATAATGGGTGGAGACCTGTGAAGAGAGGTGGACCATATAATGGACCACCAGGGAGAGGTAAAAGAGGGAGACCATATTACCAACCTTATAGATCTAATCAGTCTAGGTCAGACTATCAACAACCAAGGAATTATTATCCACAACAAGGGATGAATTATCAACTGCACTATGAGAGAAGCCCTAGGAATGGGGATTGGTATCCACCTAGGTATGATAATCAGGGTCCTGTCCCAACTCATAATAGGTTTGAACCTTTAAAATCATTATCCCAGTAGAGATTTTTTAGAGAGGGGGCAATGGAGAGAAGAGTTCAGTACCAGGGAAACAAAAAAGCCCAGGAAGAGAAGGGGCTGCAGAGGAAGTAAAAAACAAAAGGAAAAGAGACCAGTAGGGGAAGGGGTCTTTAATATCAGTGGGACCTCGCTTTCAAGAGAAGAAATTATGGTCCTTGACAAAGGTCTAAAATTTGCGCCCCCTAAGAACATGGATAAGTTTAGTACGTATATAGATACGCAAAAATATAAGGAAATTGAATTTGAAGAAATATTTTTTAGGGCTCACAGGAGCCAAAGATAATGTTTTTAAAAATTCTAATGATAAATTTACCCACACCTCATTGAAGAACAAATCTGTTTTTAATCCTCAAATTAGTAGTAAAATAACCAAGTAGAAGTTTTTAAAAAAAATGGTAAATAAAGATTTAGAGAATTTAAATATTCCGAGTAAGAAGGGGAACCGTGGATTCCAAATAGGTATGAATAAACTGATCAAAGGAAAGACATAGTAGTAAGACCGGCAGATAAGTGAGGAGGGATCGTTGTACTCTCTAAGGACTATTATTGTAGTGAATTGCAGGCACAGTTGGATGATGTGATTACATACCAGAAATTATTAAATACCCCACAAGGATGTACAAAAAGGAATTAGAACAATTGATTAAAATAGGTGAAAAGAAGAAAATACTAAATAGTAAAGAGGGTAGATATTTGGTACCGGAATGTTGCCGTATACCTGTAATCTATACAATTCCCAAGATGCATAAAAATTCTGTGAATCCACCGGGGAGGCCAATTGTTAATGGGATCCAATCGGTAATGGCCAGATTAGGCCAATATATAGATACCTTTTTACAACCATTGGTCCAGAATACGGTATCATATCTGAGGGATACCAAACATCTAATCCAACTTCTAGAAAAAGAAAAGGGAGCTCTGATACAATACTGGCCAGTGCTGACGTATCTTCGTTATATACGATTATCAACCATGAAGATGCATTAGAAGCTACGGGTGTGGGGTCTGAGGGAATTAAGCAGCCTGAATTGGACACAGAGAAGATTTATTACACAATGTCTTGATTTCAGCCTTAGCCACAATTATTTTTGGTATGATAAAAAGTTTTTTACAGACAAACTAGGGGTGTAGCCATGGGAGCTCGTTTTGCAGCCGAGCGTGGCAAATTTGTTCATGGCCCACTGGGAGCAAGAATCAGTATATAAAGATAAACCTGTTGAACTGGCAATGTATAAGAGATATATAAGTTGATGATGTATTCATCATATGGAAAGGGGATGAAATAAAACTAATGGACTTTTTAAATCAATTAAATAATAACAATAAGAATATAAAGTTTATATGGAAATGTAGTAACCAATCCATTCAATTTTTTGGATTTGGATATTCGAGTGCAAGGGGAAACCATTAGCACTAAAACGTATTTTAAGGAAGTTGATAAGAATGGCTACATTCCGATAGAGAGTTGCCACTTTCCCCCTTGGTTACTTAATATCCCAAAGGGCCAGTTCATCAGGTTGAAAAGGAACTGTACGTACAAAGATGATTATGACACTCAGGCTAGGATCTTGGAAAATAGATTTATATCTACAAGGATATAAGGTGTCGGATCTTGAGAAAAATAAATTTGAGGTGGCTAATATAGATAGAGAAAAAACTCATTTCAAATAAAGTAGAAAATAGGGATAGGAAGATGGTTGATCAAATGGCGGTTATTATGGATTTTAATCTGCAATATAAAAAGATCCAGAACATTTTTAAGAAAAACATTGGCCAATTTTAAAGATGGACCCCCTATTAGGTAATTTATTGCCAGAGCAGCCCAAATTTATTTACAGAAAAGCTCCTACGCTGAGGAATAAAATAGTGAGGAATGTATTGGATCCACCGAGGGTGAATAGAGAAAATACCCTGTTTAGTGTCACCGGTTTTTTTCCTTGTAAAAAATGCAGTATCTGTAAAGCTACAAAAGGGCAGAATCAAAAAAGGAATGCATTTATTTCTAAAAGCAATGGGAGGTCATTTGAAATCAAAGATTTTATTACGTGCAAAACTGAAGGGGTTGTCTATGTTTTGGAGTGTAGCTGTGGTCTGCAGTATGTGGGACGTACTAAAAGAGCCTTGTGGGTTAGATTGAGAGAACATGTGAAAAACATACAAAAGGGTAACCCAAAACACAGCGTCTCCAAACATTTCGCCAGTCATCATGGGAATGACCCCTCGGGATTGAGGTTCTGGGGGGTGGAACGATACAAAAAGCACTGGAGAGGGAGTCATAAGGTGAAAACAATAAGTCAGGCAGAGTCGAAATGGATTTTCCTTATGCAAACGCTGACACCTAGAGGTTTAAATATTGAATTTTGACCTCAATTGTTTCATTAATGATTTTTAATGTTTTTTAATACTGCTTGGTTTTATTTATGTTTTATGTATAAATTTGTGGCGTATAATGATTCATTTATGTAAACAATGTGGTATGGGTATTATACAGGAGTTTTATTGAAATAGGTTTCTAAAATTTATCTGATTAATTTTAATTAATATTTCTTCAAATTTTTATATTTTAATTAATATGATTTAATTGCAATTTATTTATTTTTAATAATTAAGAATTTTATGGAATGGGGTAGCTTTAATAAATTTATATAGCGGAGCTAGTTTTGGTGGATGTGAAGATATACATGCGTCTATTAAAATTCCATAGTTATATGTATATATATCTATTCATGTATTAATTGTAATCTTCCCCCTTTTTCATTTTTTATCTATGTATAGTATATAATCAAATAAGATTTAATATTTTATATAGGGGATATGGAATGGGGTAGCTTTAATAAATTTATATAGTGGAGCCAGTTTTGGTCGATGTGTAGATATATATACGTCTATTAAATTCCCCAGTTATATATATATATATTTATTTATCCATGTATTAATTAGATTCTTCCCCTTTCCTTTTTTATCTATATATGGTACATAATTAAATAAAATTTTAATATTTTATCCAAACCGATTGTTGTAATAAAGGTTTTTAGGTTTGAGAAGTAAATGTAATCACTCTAAGCAGAGGAGGTATAATGGGAGAACCAGGGGGAGTAGCGGCGGCATACAGCTGTCTTGTGTAGATCGGGCTCCAATAAAATGGAGGTTGTACACGCCCCTTGAAAAAAAATTATGCCATTAGCTTAAAAGGAGTCCTGTCATCCAATTCCGGCATCCTGAAGAAGCCACGTGATCGTGGCGCAACGCGTCGACGTATTTCCGGTCATAGGGGTGACGTACTTTCGGTTTCCGGGTTCGGACGCCATCTTGGTTGGTACACCTGAGTATACCCATAGCACATGGGAATTGCTTCTCTGTATTGGAGTACATGTGAGTGCGTTTTCTTGTTACTTTACCTTGTGTGCATTAAAACAGTGTTGCACTATGGAGGGTCTCTGTTCTTCTCTTGCATATGCGCCCTTTGTATGAGGGAAGGTATTTTGAGAGGAACCCATAACTTGGAGGAGGATCTTGATATAAGTCGGTGGAGGCAGTGGAATATCAATATCCTGGCAGATATATATAATATATATAAAGCCTTGTGATCCGCAAGGGTCGAATATTGAAGGTGAGGGGGCATTTTGGCCATTTATAAGGGGAGTCACTTCAAGAGGAGTCACGAAGAGCACAAATGACAGCATGGAGTGAAATTATTACCACAGTGTATTGAACACTTTTATTTATTTTACACAGTGTGGCATCACTAATAATAATTTTGTGGATTTATTTGCATTTTACTTCGTTTAATATTTGTCACTTTGCACAGTTCAATTGTTATTTTGATATTTTGTTGGATATCACTATTTACCACTAGGGGGTGTATAATTTATATGAGGGTTTTTGCACTATACTGATTATAATTTTGAAGGATATAAGTTGAGCGCTTCATCATTTATATTATATGGTGGGATTGTACCCCATCCGCACAGAGTACATGTATGGTGGGATTGTACCCCATCCGCACAGAGTACATGTATGGTGGGATTGTACCCCATCCGCACAGAGTACATGTATGGTGGGATTGTACGCCGTCCGCACCGAGTACATGTATGGAGGGATTGTACGCCGTCCGCACCGAGTACATGTATGGAGGGATTGTACGCCGTCCGCAATCGAGTACATGTATGGAGGGATTGTACGCCGTCCGCACCGACCGTACATGTATGGAGGGATTGTACGCCGTCCGCACCGAGTACATGTATGTACAAGGCCGGGCTTCAATCAGAATGTCCTAGGCCACCTTTTTAAAGACCCGGCCTTTCCTGGCACTCTTTGTTTACATCTAAAAATCAGTCATTTCTTGCTAGAAAATTACCGAGAACCCCCAAATATTATGAATTTTTTTTAGCAGAAGCCCTGGAGAATAAAATGGAGGTCATTGCAATCTTTTATGTCACACGGTTTTTTGCAGTACAGGAGATGACCAGAGACTGCGGACACAGTACAGGAGATGACCAGAGACTGCGGACATAGTACAGGAGATGACCAGAGACTGCGGACACAGTACAGGAGATGACCAGAGACTGCGGACACAGTACAGGAGATGACCAGAGACTGCTGACATAGCACAGGAGATGACCAGAGACTGCGGACAGTACAGGAGATGACCAGAGACTGCGGACATAGCACAGGAGATGACAGAGACTGCGGACATAGCACAGGAGATGACCAGAGACTGCGGACATAGCACAGGAGATGACCAGAGACTGCGGACAGTACAGGAGATGACCAGAGACTGCGGACAGTACAGGAGATGATCAGAGACTGCGGACATAGCACAGGAGATGACCAGAGACTGCGGACATAGTACAGGAGATGACCAGAGACTGCGGACACATAGTACAGGAGATGACCAGAGACTGCGGACATAGTACAGGAGATGACCAGAGACTGCGGACATAGCACAGGAGATGACCAGAGACTGCGGACATAGCACAGGAGATGACCAGAGACTGCGGACATAGCACAGGAGATGACCAGAGACTGCGGACATAGTACAGGAGATGACCAGAGACTGCGGACATAGCACAGGAGATGACCAGAGACTGCGGACAGTACAGGAGATGACCAGAGACTGCGGACATAGTACAGGAGATGACCAGAGACTGCGGACAGTACAGGAGATGACCAGAGACTGCGGACATAGTACAGGAGATGACCAGAGACTGCGGACATAGTACAGGAGATGACCAGAGACTGCGGACATAGTACAGGAGATGACCAGAGACTGCGGACATAGCACAGGAGAGGACCAGAGACTGCGGACATAGCACAGGAGATGACCAGAGACTGCGGACATAGCACAGGAGATGACCAGAGACTGCGGACAGTAGCACAGGAGATGACCAGAGACTGCGGACATAGTACAGGAGATGACCAGAGACTGCGGACATAGTACAGGAGATGACCAGAGACTGCGGACAGTACAGGGAGATGACCAGAGACTGCGGACATAGTACAGGAGATGACCAGAGACTGCGGACATAGCACAGGATGATGACCAGAGACTGCGGACATAGCACAGGAGATGACCAGAGACTGCGGACAGTACAGGAGATGACAGAGACTGCGGACAGTACAGGAGATGATCAGAGACTGCGGACATAGCACAGGAGATGACCAGAGACTGCGGACACAGTACAGGAGATGACCAGAGACTGCGGACAGTACAGGAGATGACCAGAGACTGCGGACACAGTACAGGAGATGACCAGAGACTGCGGACACAGTACAGGAGATGACCAGAGACTGCGGACACAGTACAGGAGATGACCAGAGACTGCGGACACAGTACAGGAGATGACCAGAGACTGCGGACACAGTACAGGAGATGACCAGAGACTGCGGACACAGTACAGGAGATGACCAGAGACTGCGACACAGTACAGGAGACCAGAGACTGCGGACACAGTACAGAGACTGCGGACATAGTACAGGAGATGACCAGAGACTGCGGACAGTACAGGAGATGACCAGAGACTGCGGACAGTACAGGAGATGACTGCTGACCTTTGGGAGGGGGGGGAGCGGGTAGCTGAATTTGACAGGTACCCGCTCTTACTTCCGCGGAGTTGTTCTTTAGTTAGTGTCCGCTCTGCAGCGGGACCTTACCTGTTCCTCTATCCAGCCACCTGCTGTCTTCCCGGCTTCTGTAGTGTGGGCGCTCTGCTTGACAGCCGGGTGCCCAGTGCGCATGAGCGAGAAGTACTGCGCTTTGTGATTGGTCCAGCGGCTTCTGGGATCTGTCATGTGTCCCAGGTGCCGCCTTACCATTCACAAAGAGCACCGCTTCTTGCGCATGCGCACTTGGCACCCGGCTGTCAAGCCGATCGCCCACACTACAGAAGCCGGAAGACAGCGCGCCGCTGGATAGAGGAACAGGTAAGGTCCCGCTGCAGAGCTGAGCGGCCGGCCTGTATTCTGACACGGCGGCGGTGGAAATACCGGACCAGCCGCTCCATATTCGCTCCATAAGACGCACTGACATTTACCTCTTTTTTTGGGGAAAAAAGTGAGTCTTATGGAGCGAAAAATACGGTATTTCGCTCACTTTGATGTTCGCGGCGATACCTCACGTGTGTGTGCGATCACCCTTTACATATGTGGGCGTGACCTACATGTGTGTTCACCACTGCGCGCAAGCAGGGGGACGGGGGTGGGTGCTATAATTTTTTTTTTATTATTATTTTATGTTGTTTTTTTTTTTTTGTTTTTTTTTTTACACTGTCCTTTTACATTTTTTTTAATCAGTTTTTTTGCTACCGCAAGAAATGTAAACATCGCATGCGATAACAATACAGCATGACAGGTCCTCTTTATGGAGAGATCTGGGATCTATAAGACTCCATATCTCTCATCTACCTTTTAAAAGCAAAACGCTGGAACAGGAAGTGACATCATGATGATGCTCTGATCTTCCTAGGCCATAGAGATGAGTGAAGGCCATCTTTCCTCCACTCATTGCTATGCCCTGCTGCGGCAGATCGGTTCCCAGAGCTACCAATCGTCATAAATTTAGGCCAAAATGTATTCTGTGACATGTCTGTTTTGCTAAAAAAAAAATCCCAATACGTGTAAATTAATAGGTTTTCGTGAAAGTTATAGCGTTTACAAATGGCGGTATATATATATACTGGGATATTTTTTTTTTACTAGTAATGGCGGCAATCAGCGAGTTAGAGTGGGACTGCGGCGGGCATTCTGACCATAACTGACACTGACTAACTGCCACTGACATCTCCAGTGACACTAATACAGTGATCACGTATATACACATGATTTTGCGCAGCCCCACCTCCCTGTAGCAGTACTTCTGCTATAGGGTGGTCGGGAAGCGGTT
Organism: Staurois parvus; assembly: GCA_951230385.1. NCBI lineage: Eukaryota > Metazoa > Chordata > Amphibia > Anura > Ranidae > Staurois > Staurois parvus. The sequence goes on along the minus strand of CATNWA010003950.1, from coordinate 8,196 downwards.
AAAATGGGTTTGTGTATTTTCATTGCTGCCTTTGAAGCCACATAACATACCCTGTCCCTGCTGTATAGTGTATTTATTTGGTACATGCCCCCCTTGGCAGCGCACAGCTTCTCGGGATTTTTTATATACAGTGGTAGCCTATTAGCTCTAAGAATGGCCAGAATTCAGCAACAAGATTCATTCCCTATAGACTCCGCCTCTAAGTTGGGGTTTCCCTCATTTTGAATGAGATCCACCCTGGAAGAACTAAACTCCGGCAAATTCGCCCGTCACTAAATCCGATGCTGCAGCTCCATCTGGTCCCATCGCATTCTGCATTGAATGTAAAGTATAAAGAGACCTGAGAAACAATGACCTGACTCCCCTGGTTTATGATCAGCGGAAACCCCATGAAAAAGGGGTGTGGCCTTAATATATGGGACTGAGTGGATATCACAGCTATTTTTCACCTCGGGGTCAGTAGCAGATAGATGTCCTTATTAATCCAACCGTATTACAGATCATTTATTTAAAGTGTTACTAAAAAACACACAACAGTAAAATCAGTCGGTATATGCAGTCATGCATGCTTGTTCTACTCACTGTGGGACCTAAGGGGTTAATCCTCTGCATTATCTAAAGAGGCTGTTTGATCTTGTCTTCTTCGATCCTTCTTTTCTTCTACTGTCCCCAATCTATTTGCTGATAGAACAGAGCCTTTGGAGTCACTCTGTACATGCTCAGCTTAGTGTGTATGTGCTAGAGTGTTTTTTTTTTCTTGGGAGAGTGCATGTGAACAGCACAGGGCCAATCAGCGCTATCCAGAGGGTCAGGGGTCATGCAGCCTCATAGGGCAGTCATAGGAGAATGAAAACTCCTCCTACTAGCTTTAACCAGTGCTCTGCTGGACACTGATAGAAGTCACAAGGCTGCTGTATGCTGCTGATGAGTAAAGGTATTTAGCAGTTTATATTTACGAAAATAATTGCATTTCCGTGTTTTGTGTACTGTGGGAGACCAGATATGGTGAATGCAGGGCCCAGGGAGAGCGGATATAGTGAATGCAGGGTCCGGGAAGACCAGATATAGTGAATGCAGGGTTCGGGGAGACCAGATATAGTGAATGCAGGGCCCGGGGAGAGCGGGGTGACATAGTGAATGCAGGGTCTGGGGTGACTAGATATAGTGAATGCAGGGTCCGGGGAGAGCGGATATAGTGAATGCGGGTGCAGGGTCCAGGGAGTGAGCCAGGATATAGTGAATGCAGGGTCCGGGGAGACCAGATATAGTGAATGCAGGGTCCGGGGAGACCGATATAGTGAATGCGGGGTCCGGGGAGACCAGATATAGTGAATGCAGGGTCCGGGGTGAGCGGGGTCCACCAGATATAGTGAATGCGGGGTCCGGGGAGACCGGATATAGTGAATGCGGGGTCCGGGGAGACCGGATATATAATAGGGAGAGAGAATGCGGCAGGGTCCGGGGAGACCAGATATAGTGAATGCAGGGTTCGGGGAGAGCGGATATAGTGAATGCAGGGTCCGGGGAGACCAGATATAGTGAATGCAGGGTCCGGGGAGAGCGGATATAGTGAATGCAGGGCCAATATGAGGCAGAAGGGTACACTAAATGTTTTTTTGGATGATGATATACACCTTTGTATAAGTTTGTTATTAGCGCATACCTTTTTAATTAGGATTATTTTTAGATCCCAACTGACTGTTCAGTTTAAACAACCTGCAGCAGTTCCATGAAGACCAAAGCTGGGCAACGCCCTATAGAATATATAATCCGCCCCGGTCTATGCAGAAAAGCCTGTGTACAATGTCATTTATTACAATATGACCATTTCTCATTATTTGCACCAATTAGAAAAGCCTGTGCTAAGGAAGTGAAGGGTGAATCTCCCTGACGGGGACACAGACAGCAATAAGAACCTGCCAGGGGGACTAATCCACCTCCATTATGTCCAAAACAAAAAAAAAAAAGTTTTGTCTTTAGTTATACTTCAATGACCTCCGGGGTTTTAATTTTTTATTAGATAATGGAAAAAAAAGAGGGAAAGTTTGGGTTTGCATATTCACCTCTTTTTTTTTTTTTAAATCGATCCCACAATCATTGGTGGTTATTGGTGATGCATACCCTGCCCCCCCCCCCCCCCGGCTCTTGTTCAGTCGTATGATTGCTATTAGTGGTAGTTATGGGCACTGACTTTGTGTGATGTCTAGTTACATGAATGTATTATTAATCTTGTCTTTCTTTCTTTACAGGTTTATTGTCGGCTACTTCATATTTGGTAACCGTTAATTGACGGTTGCTGAGCGGTTGTGATTTTTCACACAAATTCTGAGAAGTGCAAAAATGACCCAATTCGTAAGTATTTTTTTTCACTATTCTTATGACACCCACCCAAACTGCACATACACAAAGGGATGGGGGGGGGGGGGCTCATGACATTATCAACCTAATATGGACACATGGCTGCATTCGTTTTCATTTTCAGACTTTTTCACTAAATTTTTCACCTACATATCCTGTGAAGAACACATTTCCTGTCCCTGGGTGGCTATGTTCACCTCTCCCAGGGCTGTGGATATGGGGGTACCACCGGTCCTCCTGTATGGGGCCCAGGCCAGCAGGGGGACCCAAGCAGTAGGGTGAATTGGATGTAGACATGGAGTGTGATTGGCACAGTGGGGGGGGGGGAAGCTACTTGAATCGATCCCCTGTATGACTCTCTGCAGCAGCTGAAAGCTGGATTCTTCTCTTTTCCTTCCCGACAACTTTCAGCCACTGCAGGGAGAGCCATACAGGGGATCAGTTCCAGTAACTGCCCCCTCGCCATAGCCATCACTCTCCTTGTGCACCATACATTTCCCTTTGCTGCCCAGGCCCCCCTGTGTACCCCCAATTTACTCTCCATTGTTTTGCTATACAGCGCTGCACTAGTTTAACTGACAATTGCGCAGTTATGCAATACGGTACATAAATAAAATTTATGTCCTTTTCTTCACACAAATGGAGCTTTCTTTCAGTGGTATTTGATCACCTGTGTGCTTTTTATTTTCGGCGTTATAAACTAAAAAAAATTTTTAAGAAAAAAAATGTTTTGTAAAAAACGATATTTTCTGATTTCGGTCATAAAAAATATCCAAAAAAACTAAAATTTCATCATAAATTTAGGCCAAATTGTATTCTGCTACATGTTTTTGGTTATAAAAATCCCAATAAGTGTAAATTGATTGCTTTGTGTGAACGTTATAGCGTCTACAAACTGTGCTACAGATACTGCAATTTACACAGCTTTTACTTTCTGACTGCCCATCACATTTCTTGAGGTGCTAAAATACCAGGACAGTACAAACACCCCCAAATGACCCCTTTTCAGAAAGTAGACACCCTAAGCTATCTGCTGAGAGGCATATTGAGTCCATGGAAGATTTGTTTTTTCCACAAGCTACTGGAAAACAAATTTTTTTTTTTTTTTTTACATAAAGTTGTCATTTAAATGATTTATTTCTAAATATATTGGGAGCCTAGCCACATACAGGAGCCTGAAATCCAATGACCACTTTGAAAGCCTGAAGGTGCGTAACTTCCTCATTTCACTTCCTCACTACCTATCACAGTTTTGGAGGCCCTGAAATGTCAGGATCGCACCAACCCTCCCCACCCCACCCCCCCTAAATTACCCCTTTTTGGAAAGTAGACACCCCAAGGAATTTAAAAAGAGGCATGGTGAGTATTTTGCAGATCTCATTTTTTCTCACAAGGTTTTAAAATATGAAAAAAAAAAAGAAAAAATATATTTTTGTTTTTTTTTTTCTTAATTTTCTAAAAACTTGTGGCAACAAACGAGATCTGCAAAATATTCACCATGCTTCTTATCAAATTCCTTGGGGTGTCTACTTTCCAAAACGTGGTCATTTGGTGGGGGGGTTTGGTGCTATGATGGAAATTTCAGGACCTTCGAAACTGTGATAGGTAGTCAGGAAGTGTAATGAGGAAATAAAGCCTTTTAAAAGCCTGAAGGTGCTTATTGGATTTTGGGGTCCTGTACTTGGCTAGACTGCCAAAACGTCTCTCACATGTGGTACCCCCATACTGGGAGACGTAGCAGAATGTATTTTGGGGAGCAATTCCACATATACCAATGGCATGTGTGAGCAATAAATCATTTAATTGACAATTTTGTGTGTAAAAAAAAAAAAATTATCTTTGTCATTTTCCAAAAACTTGTGGTAAAAAAAAATGAATTCTTCTATTCGTTCAACATGCCTCTCAGCAAATAGTTTGTTTGGTGTATCTACTTTCCAAAAAGGGGTCGTTTTGGGGGGTGGGGGATTTTATGCCCAGCATTAGAAGTTTGTGCCACACATCACTCACTCTTCAAACCACCTGAAGATCAATTCTTTTCTGACACTTTTTGTTCACATGAAAAAAAATCAGTATTTTTTTGCTAGGAAATTAATTTAAAACCCCCAAACATTATATATTTTTTTAAAGCAGATGTTGCACATACGGTAAATAATTCAACTGTGCGAAGGATGGGTCGGGTGAAACCAGAAGTGTTTTATTAGGAATGGCTGTAACAAACACAGAAAACCCTTAATTACATGTGACTGGATATGTTCACTGTAATCACTGTCCTCTATACATTACTAAATATTTCCATATACATTAATAAGTATTTTCCTATACATTAATAAACATCTTTAATTGCAATACTGAATATCTAGACCTCTGCAGATATGCTAGTGACCTATTCTGCATAACAATAGCGTATTACAATAGAGAAATCACATTCCCTGTATCTTAGTGCCAAATCACATAGCTGCAATATATATATTCACATTTATGCTACAAGTAATCTGATTGCATAATAGTAACAGCGACATTTACTGACCACCAGGACATGTTAAGTCATTTTGTCCTATTTATCATGTTAAACAGCCTCCTGCTTAACTGTAACAAACACAGAAAACCCTTAATTACATGTGACTGGATATGTTCCCTGTAATCACTGGCCTGTAGGAAACAAAGTGTTAGACTTTCAGTTCCTACTTCTGTGTCTTCCTATTATCACAGGAAGTAGTTCTGCCCTTTGTGATGGTACAATAAAAATGCAATCACTAGTATCTTCTATTGACAAAGATAGATTACTGTTATATTAGGTATTAGGCTTTGGATTTAAATTTTATGGGGCTGCCTATTTTCTACACCTCTTACACAGACACCCTAATGAATAAATTACTCACACAGCGATTTTTCAAAAGCAAATTAAAAACAAAAATTCACTTTTTTTACTTTTAATGTACAAAAACACAATACAGTATATTGGCCAATTATTTGGTAAAATATAAAAGATGATGGTATGCCCAGTAAACAGATTCCAAACATGACATTATTTAAAACACTGCACATGCCCCGTGCAATGGCGACAAACTGCATACATTTTTAATATCCATAGGCAAGGTTTTAAAAGCTACCATTTTAGATTTACAGAGGAGGTCTAGTGTTCGAATTACTGCCCTTGATCTGACGTTCATGGCGATACCTCACATGCATGGTACAACCGCTGTTTACATACCGGCACAGGGTCAAGGCTCGTGCATAGGTGTGCGTGTGTGTGCATGTGGGGGGGGGGGGGGTTTAAGTTATTTTGATTTTTTTTAATTATATTTACACTGCCCCTTTCATTTTTTTTATCACTTTTAATGCTATCACAGGGAATGCAAATATCCCCAATAACTTCAATGGGCATTGTCATATATTCTTTTTTTCAAAAATTTGGGGTCTATCAGACACTATAAACAAATAAAAGAGCGAAAATTTTGACAAAACCCCCCATATTTTTGACTTTTTGCTATTAACCATTTGCCGCCCGCCCTATGGCCGAACGGCGGCCGGCAAATGTCATCAGCATTCCAGGTGGACGCCATATTGCGTCCTCCCGCACATGTGCAGATTGCGCTCCTGCAGAGCCGCGCAGCGGAGCGATCTGTCACCGGTGTCTGCGTACCTTGGACACGGCCAATGACAGATCTGGGTATCGGCCCCCGTTGCCGGTACCATGTGACCTGCTGTGACCAATCACAGCAGGTCACATGACAGTTGTATACAATGGATGGCTTCATTCATGCCATCCATTGTATACTAGTGTCTAGCTGTGAATGGTCACAGCTAATCACATGCACATGTCATGTGATTAGCTGTGGCCAAATCACAGCTAAGCACAAAAAAAAAACAAAACCCTGAATGAATCGATGTCATTCAGGTAAATGATTGCTTATAGCAAAGTCATTCTTTGCTATAAGCAAATTGTGTGAAAAAAAAAAAAAATACTGATCATATTGGTGACAATATGTAAAAAAAAAAAAATAGTGAAACTAATTTTTTAATTTTTTCATTTTCGGAAAAATTATGACAAAAAAACATACAACTTCAAAAAATTTGCCATGCCTGTTATGAAGTACGTCGGACTGTCTACTCTGCAAAAAGGGGTCATTTGGGGGATATCTGTACTGTCCTGACATTTGGGGGATATCTGTACTGTCCTGACATTTGGGGGATATCTGTACTGTCCTGACATTTGGGGGATATCTGTACTGTCCTGGGGGGGATATCTGTACTGTTCTGACATTTGGAGGATATCTGTACTGTCCTGACATTTGGGGGATATCTGTACTGTCCTGACATTTGGGAGATATCTGTACTGTCCTGACATTCTTGGACCTCAAGAAATTAGATTGGCTGTCAGTACTTCAGGATTGATCAATATTCAGATCTATACCATAGTTTGTGAACTCTATAACTTTCCTACAAACTAAAAAAAACATCGTAATTTGGGTTATTTTCACCAAAGACATGGAGAAGAATACATCTCGGCCTAAATTTTAATGAAGAACAATTATTTATTTGCAAACTTTTATAACAGAAAAACGTGTGTTTTTTTTCAAACTTTTTGGTCTTTTTTTGTTAATTTAGCAAAAAATAAAAACCCCAGCGGTGATTAAATACCACCAAAAGAAAGCTCTAGTTGTGTGAAGAAAATGATACAATTTTAGTTTGGGTACAGTGTTGTATGACCGCGCAATTGTCATTCAAAGTGTGAGAGCGCTGAAACCTGAAAACTGGCCTGGGCAGGAAGGTGTAAAATTGCCCGGTATTGAATTGGTTAAACATGGGCAGTAAAAATTTTTTAAAAATCTACATTTCTTCATAAATTGAGGCCAATGTATTCTGTGGTTTTCTGGAGGAAAGTGGAGGAAGTGACCCTAGTCTTTGGAGAAAATCGATGAGAGGAGAGTGTAACCCAGAGTGGTTAATCTGCCCTGCTGTTTCTGCCATAGGGTAATTACCCATCCATATTAGAGTTGGAGAAAGTGGTGATCTGGGTTTTGGTTATCACCTTTTATATATATAGGGTGTGGTGTTATACACTGGCAGTGTTATCTGTGGAGTGGTTTTCACACATTGCATTGCATATCCTATGTGAATGTGCTTTCACTCATATTGTCATTTCACTTATTTATATGTGTTTTGACACTTGGTTTTGAGTATACACGTTTATTTTGCATGCTGCACAGTGAGTGGCACGTGTGTTTTATTATTTTAAGGTATGACACTATGTCGAGTTTTTTTCCCTTTTTGAGGTGCACGAATATCAGGATTTGCGGGTATTAAGAAGGTTTTGGGTTGATGAAAGAAGAAGAAAAAGTTTAAGTTTTTGTGGCACGTGGGTTTATTATTTAAGGTATGACACTTGTCAGGATTAATTTTTGCGGGATTTTTGATTTTATTTTGTATCTTTAGGTCAACACTACATTTTGGGTTAAGAGCGGATTTTTTTATATGGTATTGTCTCACACAGTAGACAGATTACGATATGGAGGTCTTTAATTTTTTGGATAATAGAAAAATAAATGTAGAAGAAATTTTTTCTACCACTAATATTGAAAAAAATGATAATTTGGAGTTTTTGATTAAAAAAAAAGCCAAATATAGTATGGAGAAGAAAATACAACTATGGTGGGATATTTTGACACTTGAAAAATATATGACAGAGGGTATAGTCTCAAGGAGGTTAAGGTGGGATCTAGGGACCCAATGACGGGTTAAATGAAGATGAAGATTCAATAAAGGAATGGATGGGTTTCTTCCACACAATGTGAAAATCAGTTGTTAAATTTATTATTAGATAGGAAAAGAAGGAAG
>CATNWA010003949.1:0-17209 GCA_951230385.1 Staurois parvus | reverse complement strand
TAGCAGCACTAGGGTTGCCGGTTTGAATCCCAACCTTGACACTACCTGCCTGGAGTTTGCATGTTCTCCCTGTGCCTGGTGGGTTTCCTCCCCACATTCCAAAGACTTGCTGGTAGGTTAATTGGATCCTGTCTAAATTGGCTCTAATATTATGTGTGAGACAATTTAGACTGTAAGCTCCTTGAGGGGAGGGACTGATGAGAATATATATATATATATATATATATATATATATATATAATGTAAAGTCTCTGCATAAATTGACGGTGCTATATATAAGTCCCTTTAGGAAAATAAATGATCAATTGAAGTCGTTGTAATGACTATGTGAAAACTGGAAGAACCCAGAGCAGCCAGTCCATATCAACTCCTAAAGTTAAATTGACATCTGATTGGTTGCTTTTAGACATAGCAATTATATTTGCATTGCTTTATTGTATATTTTAGCTGTGTATGCCCAATAGATTCGTGCAAAAGGAGAAAGGCTTCTAGGACACTCAGAATGTGCGTTTGTAGTAACTGTTGTGTCTAAGTGATAATACACAGACCAGATCCGGAAAAAGATTAGGAAAATAGTGACAAACCCAGGGCTTGTGCAAGATTTATGCTTGACATGAGGAAACATGTTGGGAAGGTTGCCGGCGGTTTTCTAATAATCCAAATTCTCCCATCAATCACCCAGGGTCAGACAGATGAGGATCAACCCAACATCCACATCAATACACAGGACAGGTAATGCCAAACATGGCACAGATGGAATTTATAGACATTGTCTTACTTGTCACTCCATGGCTCAGGAAGATGTACTACGCATAGCTGCCAACATTTTACAACATCTAGGGATAGTATACCACTGAAGCAATGCTTCTCAGCTAGCAATACTGTCCCATTGATCTGTTGCTTGATACATTCCCATCATATTAAATTCAGTTAAAAATCTTCCTGTGCAGTTGGGCTGGTCCCACACTGCAAGGATTATCTGCTTGTTCATGTCTAGGGGACTTGATAATGCACTTTTAATTACCCAATCCTCCACTCCTGCAGGCTCCTAATTGTTAGACAATTAGGTGAAAGAATGCTAAGGTCTAGCACCCAAGCATGGGGGAGCACCCTCTGCCGGGGGGGAGAAGATGGTTCCGGAAAGTAAAACTGTTTCTCTGTCCACTAGACAGAAATGAGCAGTAACCCTTGCAGTGTGGAGAGAGCCCCCACTGCAAGGGAGGAGTATTGGGTTTCCTGGAGTTAGACCAGCCTTTCTCAACCAGGGTGCCTTGAGGTTTCTTCAGGGGTGCCTTGGCAAAATTTCAGTGGATGGAACATGTCTGCCTTTTAGTTACACAAAGCCACAGGATTTCATTGTGCTCCATTACGACCTTCTAGCTGCCAGCGTCCTGACAACTAATGACATTTCAGTTGATAAAGAGGATGTCAGCTGCCTATACAGCATCCTAGTTTGGCCCTCCCTTGGTCCTCTCCACCAGTCCTGGGGTCATATTAGCTCAGCGATGGATAAAAACTGAGGGAGAAGAGACACACTGGAATATTACTCAGTACCAGTGTAAAAAAGTGTATTTGCTTTGGAAGAATAAATCCCCTCTAATGTTGGATGTCCTACATGTGTGGATGTTGCTGCGTTATATAAAAACTATTAGATTCGTTTTTCACATTTTAGAATGGGATGCCCTTTTAAAATGATGGAAAGTCTTGAGGCACCCATTTTAGAATGGGTTTTAGAATGGGGTGCCTCAAGGCTGTTCATAAATTTAAAGGGTGCCTCAGGACTGCCCATGATTTTAAAGGGTGCCTTGACTGAAAAAATGTTGAGAAACACTGAGTTAGACTTTAAATGAGAATTCCAGGTATGCCATTTTTTAAATAGTTACATGGATACAGCTTGGTCCATATATCATACCTGTTGGATCCCCCTGGAAGCTGGACATTACTGTAGTAGGCATCCCTACTACAGTAACCTGCACTAGCTTCTAGATACCATGCCAAGCGGCTGCCCTGCTGCAACACAAGAGGTCAGCTGCTTAGCATGGGTACCATTCAGAGAATGTGTTGCATTTTTTTAATGACTGCAAAGCATTCTCTGATTGGATTAAATGGGGAGCATGCTCCACCTCTCCATCCCATCCAATCAGGGAATGCAAAGCATTCTCTCAATAGCACCCATGCCAGTGGCTGACCTCCTATGTTCATGTCAGGGCAGGAGCCGAGGAACGGACAGGCAGGCCTAACAATGTAACGCACTGGCTGACGACAACCACCACCCACAGACCGAAGTCCCTCAGGGCGCGGAGTCTAAGTCCCAGGCTGCCCTTCACCAGGGCCCCTGATGGTGGGGATGGACTTGACGCAGCCAGGAACCAGGTCGCGGCCCCCGAGACACCTCAGCTGTGGTAATAATGGCCACCGCCAATGGCGTGTAGCTGGTGGAAGAGACAAAAGAGTAGTCAGACAGGCCGGGGTCAACAACAACAGGACAAAACAGTACAGGACAGCAGACGAGAATCACAGGTCACGAGCCGGGTTCAGCAACAGAGGGTCAGATCAAAGGAGAATACAAAGAATAGTCAAGTCACAAGCCGAATCAGATACCAGGAGAGTCACGAGAGTCAGAACAGAGTAATAGTGACACAAAGACACAAGACACAAGTGCAAAGAGCATGTGCGGACCACAGGCTTATATGTCATCAGCCACGCCCCTCTGGGGGGTGGACCTCAGAGACCTGAAGGCATAAAAAGGATTCCCACCATGCACAGCAGAATCCAAGATGGACGCCAGCACATGGAGTAACATAACCTCAGGGAAAAGGTAGGACCTTGACAGTTCACAATGCAGCAGTGCAGCCACTTGCACAGGACCCAAAAGTTAATGGGGATCTCGGGAGTAGCAGTGTCTACTACAGTAATTTCCAGCTTCTAGAGGGTTCCCACAGGTGTAATATATGCATAATTACATTGGTCCAAACTGAACCAATGCAACTATGTAAAAAAAATGCCATACCTGGAATTCGTCTTTGAAGTCCATCTCCAAGAAACCTACAACTCCTCTTTTGCAGTTCGGCTGCACCGACACTGCAAAGGCTGTCTGCTTGTTTCTATCAAAGCATAAAGAGGGGTAAAAACAGTTTTGTTTTTACTTTAAAATAAAAATTTTTGGTCCACAGCACTTTGGAAAACTAAATGTAATTAATTTAAGGTTTACATCTATTTCAAAACTAAGGTCCTTTCCAAGTACCAGGTTTTTGTAATTATATAGGTGAAACTCGAAAAATTAGAATATCGTGCAAAAATTCATTTATTTTGGTAATGAAACTCAAAAGGTGAAACTAATATATGAGATGGACTCATTACATGCAAAGCAAGATAGTTCAAGCCGTGATTTGTCATAATTGTGATGATTATGGCTTACAGCTTATGAAAACCCCAAATCCACAATCTCAGAAAATTAGAATATTACATGAAATCAATAAAACAAGGATTGTACATAGAACAATATCAGACCTCTGAAAAGTATAAGCATGCATATGTACTCAGTACTTGGTTTGGGCCCCTTTTGCAGCAATTACTGCCTCAATGCGGCATTGCATGGAAGCTATCAGCCTGTGACATTGCTGAGGTCTTATGGAAGACCAGGATGTTTCAATAGCGTCCTTCAGCTCTTCTGCATTCCTCGGTCTCATGTCTCCCATCTTTCTCTTGGCAATGCCCCATAGATTCTCTATGGGGTTCAGGTCAGGCGAGTTTGCTGGCCAATCAAGCACATTACATTACATTACATTACATTGAGTTTATATAGCGCCAAAGGGTTTGCTCAGCGCTGTACAATAGAGGGGGGGACAATACATGAAACATTACAGCAGCTACGAACAGCACACGAGGGGTAAGAGGGCCCTACTCTTTCGAGCTTACAATCTGGGAGGGAGGGGGTAGTGGTACAGGAGGAAGTGGCTGTGGGGGATGGAGTGGTAGGAGGAATGAAGGAGAGCAGCAGTTAGGTGAGGGTGGGGTAGGCTTCCCTGAAGAGGTGGGTTTTCAGGGAGCGCCTGAAGGTGAGGAGGGAAGGTGACAGTCTGATGGATTGGGGTAGTGAGTTCCAGAGGATGAAGGAGGACCTGGAGAAGTCTTGCAGACGTGCGTGTGAGGAGGAGACCAGGGAGCAAGATAGAAGGAGGTCCTGTGAAGAGCGAAGGGTACGGGTAGGGTGGTACTTGGGAATCAGGTCGGTGAGGTAGTTAGGGGCAGTGTTGTGAATGGCTTTGTAGGTCAGAGTGAGTAGTTTGAATTTGATGCGTTGGGCGATAGGGAGCCAGTGGAGGGAGAGGCAGAGGGGGGTGGCAGAGGTGGAGCGGCTGGTGAGGTGGATGAGTCTGGCAGCTGAGTTCAGGATGGTCTGAAGCGGGGAGAGCCTGCACTGGGGTAGGCCGGTGAGGAGGGAGTTGCAGTAGTCAAGGCGTGAGATAATCAGGGAGTGCACAAGTAGTTTAGCGGTGTCTGGGGTACAGTAATCCCACGGTCATTGAACCAGGTTTTGGTGCTTTTGGCAGTGTGGGCAGGTACCAAGTCCTGCTGGAAAATGAAGTCAGCATCCCCATAAAGCTCGTCTGCGGAAGGAAGCATGAAGTGCTCCAAAATCTCCTGGTAGACGGCTGCGTTGACCCTGGACTTAATGAAGCACAGTGGACCAACACCAGCAGGTGACATGGCTCCCCAAATCAACACAGACTGTGGAAACTTCACACTGGACTTCAAGCATCTTGCAGTGTGTGCCTCTCCATTCTTCCTCCATACTCTGGGTCCTTGGTTTCCAAATGAGATGCAAAAGTTGCTCTCATCAGAAAAGAGGGACTTTGGACCACTGAGCAACAGACCAGGTCTGTTTTTCATTAGCCCAGGTAAGACACTTCTGACGTGGTTTGTTGTTCAGAGCGGCTTGACAAGAGGAATACGACATTTGAAGCCCATGTCCAGGAGCCATCTGTGTGTGGTGGCTCTTGATGCACTGACTCCAGCCACCTTTTCACAATATTCTAATTTTCTGAGATTGTGGATTTGGGGTTTTCATGAGCTGTAAGCCATAATCATCACAATTATGACAAATCACAGCTTGAACTATCTTGCTTTGCATGTAATGAGTCTATCTCATATATTAGTTTCACCTTTTTAGTTGCATTACTGAAATAAATGAACTTTTGCATGATATTCTAATTTTTCGAGTTTCACCTGTAAGTACCTGAAATAAATAAAAAATAAATAAGTCTAAAAAGGGACAGCTCAAAGCTTACCCAATCTCTTGTCCTGAGATCAGATACCGGAGCCAGGAGAGCTGGTATTCTGTGCACTCAGGGGATACCAAGCTCCTATAAGGGCGTTACTTTACTAAGGATTGTAATGGTTTCCGCCTGGAACACAGTCAAGCGTCTGTAATTTTTTTTACTATGTGTGCTAGAGCAGGAAACGTCCTCATTCTGCTGTTTCTTCAAACATATTGGACACCCCCATAACCCCTTTACCCTATTCCAGTTCAATCCCTTAAAAAAAAAAAAAACCCAAGTCCATGGACTGTTTAGTGACTCTGAAGGTACAAGTGTGTAAAATGAGTGTTGCCAAGTCATGCAGAGCACAGGGGGATCCAATTGAAATCCAGTGGCCCCTAAATGGGTAGTGCTACATCTACATAGTATATGGGTAACATTTATTTATCTGCTTTTCAATTATGGATTCACTTAGATTCTGTGATACTGTGTGCTGTAAATGGTAATTGTACTTGCTTTTGATGGAACATGTAATGGAGACTGTAATATTGGTCTGAACCGTACTAATTTGCAGAAAGTCTTATAGAATTAAAAAAAATATAGCTTCATAAAAAAAGTATTTTCCAAGGAAAAAATGGCAATACCCCCATGGGAATGCACGTTAATGCATTGGGCCCTCAGTCTTTCCTCTTGAAGAGTATGTGGATGACTTGTAAAACGTTTAACCATAGGCAATCCTACACTTTTCTTTGTGATGCATCAAGTGCAAAGTTTACCATTACCCTAGCCAGGCATTCCCCTTTAATTGAGAATACATAATTAATAAGGCTTGACATGTCCTACCAGCGGTGTCTTTGATTTCTCATTTCTTAGATCTTCCAGTTTTTGTACATTAGTGTGTGTGCTCCTTTTGTCACTTCATTGAATCTCCACTGCTGAATTTTCCTAATGCTAATCCACTTTTTTGTGGCCGCCACATTGTCTTCACCCTGAACTCTATAATAGACCTTCCTCCCATTACCAAGCCCATTACCATCTCCCACCTCAACATTAAAGTCTATTTAAGCTTCATTCAGGATGTGTTAGCATATAGATGTCTTTTATAAGTCTGTGAATGCCCTTGTCAAACTAATTGCCTTTATAATTGTCTGAAAAGAGTTTACCTACAAGGGAAAGGTCCTCTCTCCCAAACTAGCCCTTATCAGCTCAGATAGACAGAGAAAACCAATTAGCACCCCAGGGGACAATGATAAAGCACCTATTAGAACACATAACATGTTCACACAGCATGAAGCTAGGAAATAACCTGGTGAAGCTTGCTGTATTTTTTTTAAATGGACTCTAAAGTTAACCAGTCAAGTTGGAAACCGCTCAGCTAGGTGCCAATACAACTACTTGACCTTCTACAAACTGCCGTACAAACTGCCGCACACTCTGACGCACACTAGATAAACCACAAAATAGTTTAACAAAATTAGCATCTGTGAGATATCTGACCAATGTGTGCTATAAAAAAAAAAAAAAGACTTTTTCGGCCTTACATGTACTTATTCTATACAAGGACTAGATTTTCAAATAAAAAACTATGTATATGTCTTATCTTGCTGAACCAGAAGTATTTAAGGGCTTTGAGGGAAATACATATTCCAGTTTGTACCCTGTATTATGATGGAGTTACTATATTAACACCCGTAGTTAGGTGCCCTGAGAAAAACATAAAATCTTGGGATATTTGGTATTGCTTTTAGGTACCTACAGTTGCAAGAAAAAGTATGTGAACCCCTTGGGATTACGTGGAGTTTTGCATGAATTGGGCATAAAATGTGCTCTGAATGTCATCTAAGTCACAACAATAGAAGAACACACAGTCTGCTGAACATAATACTACACAAAAATAAATGTTGCCATGGTTTAATTGCACATAACATGTAAACATTCACAGTGCAGGGAGGAAAAAGTATGTGAAGCCCTAGCTTAATGACTTCTCCCAGAGCTAATTGGAGCCAGGAGTGAGCCAACCTTGACTGCAATCAGTTTGATGATATTGGATGTGTTGCTGACAGCTGTCCTGCCCTTAAAAAACACACACCTGTTTTGGGTTTACTGGTTTCAAGAAGCACTGTGTGATGTGAACCATGCCTTGCAGAAAAGAGCTCTCAGAAGACCTATGATCAAGAATTGTTGACTTGCATGAAGCTGGAAAGGGTTACAAAAGTATCTCCAAAAGCCTTGATGTTCATGTGTCCACGGTAAGACAGACTGTCTACAAATGGAGAAAGTTTAGCAGTGTTGCTACTCTGCCTAGGCGTGGTTCGTCCTGTAAAAATGACTGCAAGAGCACAGCGCAGAATGCTGCATGAGGTAAAGAGGAATCCCAGAGTGTCAGCTAAAGACCTACAGAAATCTCTGGCACATGCTAACATTTTTGTTGACACATCTACAATAAGGAAAACATTAAACAAGAATGGAGTACATGGGAGGACACCACGGAGGAAGCCATTGCTGTCCAAAAAGAATATTGCAGCACGTTTGAAGTTTGCAAAAGAGCACCTGGATGTTCCACAGCACTACTGGCAAAATATACTGTGGACAGATGAAACCAAGATTGAGTTGTTTGGGAAGAACACACAACACTATGTGTGGAGAAAAAAAGGCACAGCACACCAACATCAAAACCTCATCCCCACTGTGAAACATGGCGGAGGGAGCATCATGGTTTGGGGCTGCTTTGCTGCCTCAGGGCCTGGACGGATTGTTGTCATTGATGGGAAAATGAATTCCAGAGTTTATCAAGACATTTTGCAGGAAAACGTACGACCATCTGTCCGCCAACTGAAGCTCCGCAGAGGATGGGTGATGCAACAGGACAATGACCCAAAGCATACAAGTAATTCAACAAAACAATGGCTGCAACAGCACAGAATACGCCTTCTGGAGTGGCCCAGTCAGAGTCCTGACCTCAACCCGATTGAAATGCTGTGGCATGACCTTAAGAGAGCGATTCACACCAGACATCCCAAGAATATTGCTACACTGAAACAGTTTTGTGTGAAGAGGAGTGGTCCAAAATGACTCCAGATCGTTGTGCAGGTCTGATCTGCAACTACAGGAAACGTTTGGTTGAGGTTATTGCTGCCAAAGGAGGGTCAACCAGTTATTAAGTCCAAAGGTTCACATACTTTTTTCCTCCCTGCACTGTGAATGTTTACATGTTATGTGCAGTTAAACCATGGCAACATCTAATGTTTGTGTAGTATTATGTTCAGCAGACTGTGTTCTTCTATTGTTGTGACTTAGATGACGTTCAGAGCACATTTTATGCCCAATTCATGCAAAACTCCACGTAATCCCAAAGGGTTCACATACTTTTTCTTGCAACTGTATATACCATATATATACAGTATATTGCATGATTTAAATAATTTTGATACTGTTGTAAGATGAGGTTATGGAGCGTGATTATTATTAGTATACAGGATTTATATAGTGCCAAACATTACAGATACAATACAATTCAATTCAGGAGGAATCAGAGGGCACTGCCCTGCTAGAGCTTACAATCTAAAAGGGGAGAGTCAAATGGTACACAGGGTAATAACTGTGGGGGATGAGTTGAGGCAGGGTAGGCTTCTCTGAAAAAAAAGGTTTTCAGGGATTGCCTAAAAGTGGACAGAGTAGAAGATAGCCAGACAGATTTGGGTAGGGAATTCCATAGGATGGGAGAGGCTCAGAAGAAGTTCTGGAGGTAAGCATGGGAGGAGGTGACAAGGAAACTAGAGAACAGGAGGTCTTGGGAGGGACAAACAGAGAGGGGTGGCTGGCTTTAGTATTTTGAATTTAATTTGTTGAGTAAGTGGCAGCTAATGCAGGGATTGGCAAAGAGGGGTGGCAAACACTGACCGGTTGGTAAGGTGGATGAGCCTGGCAGCAGCATTCATGATGGACTGGAGGGGGGATAGCCAATAAGGAGGGAGTTGCTGCAGTTGAGGAGAGAGATAATCTGGGAGTTAAATAGGAGCTTTGTTTTGATAAACAATTGTCACAACCACAAGGTACCATTTGCAAGTAGAACCATCCTGTGCAGATGTACCTTTAAGCTGCATGAAGATAGGCCAAGCCATCATTACGAATGATGAGAGATGAGAGATTTATGGCCATTATCCCAATCTCTTTAACCACTTGACCTCCAGAGGATTTACCCCCTTTAATGACGAGGCCTCTTTTTGCTACTTGGCACTGCACTAATTCAACTGATAATTGCGCGGTCATGCAATGCTGCACCCAAACGAAATTTACTTTTTTTTCACACAAATAGAGCTTTCTTTCGGTGGTATTTGATCACCTGTACGCTTTTTATTTTTCAAGTTATAAACAAAAAATGCCAAAAATGTTGAAGAAAAACAATATTTTTTACTTTCAGCTATAAAAAATATATAGTAAACTCAAAGTTGGTTATAAATTTAGGCCAAAATGTATTCTGCTCCATGTTTTTGGTAAAAAAAAAAACCCCAATAAGTGTATATTGATTGCTTTGTGTGAAAGTTATAGCGTCTACAAACTATTGTATAGATACTGCAATTTACGCCATTTTTCTGCTATACAGCGCTGCGCTAGTTTAACGGACAATTGCGCGGTCATGCAATATGGTACATAAATGAAATCCTTTTTTCCCCACAAATTGAGCTTTCTTTTGGTGGTATTTGATTGCCTGTGCGGTTTTTATTTTTTGCATTATAAAAAAAAAGGCTGACAATTTTGAGGAAAAAAAAACAATATTTTGGACTTTTTGCTATAAAACATGTCCAGTAAAAAAAAAATGCAAAAATCAAATTTAGTCATAAATTTCTGCCAAAATGCATTCTGCGACATGTCTTTGCTAAAAAAAAAAAATGCAATACGTGTAAATTAATTGGTTTACGTGAAAGTTATAGCGTTTACAAATGGCGGGAAAGATACTGGGATTTTGAGGTTTTTTTTATACTAATAATGGCGGCGATCAGCGAATTATGGCTGCGATCAGGGACTTATGGCAGCGACCAGCGACTTATGGCGGGACTCCGGCGGACATTCTGAGATTGGGGGGTACTGACTTGGGGTCACTGACATCCCCAAAAACACTAATACAGGGATCAGTGCAAAAAAAAAAAACACTGACACTGTACTAATGGCACTGGGAAGGAAGGGGTTAACTTTATTTTGCAGGGAAGGGTTATCTGAGTGAGGGGAGTGTTTTACTAGGGGGCGGGGGTGTGTACTGGACAAGGCTGATCGAGAGAGAGAAACTCTTCTTTCTCGATCAGCTCGTCCTCGAGCTGTCAGGGAAGTGACAGACAGCACAGCTACTGCAGCTGTGCTGTCTGTCACTGTGTGCCGCCGATTGCCGGGAAACAGCCGGTAAAGAACGGCTGTGACCCGGCGACTGACATCCGCGGCGGTGATCGGCAGGACAGATAGGATGGCGGCGCGCCTCGCGCGCCCCCCTATCTGTTTACAAAACACGCGTTTTAAAACATGGTTTTGCCTGCCACTGCCGCCCTGCTTCTACAGTGGCAGGGCGGCAAGTGGTTAAATCTTCACGTTTTGAGTTCAGGTCCACTTTAAGTGCAGGAGCACAGGAAGATTTTCACAAAGCAGCATGTTGGCAGGTGGTGGGCTGCCTCGCATGTGGCCATAGTGAGCAGTCAAGCTGGCCTGCAACATATCAATGACCTTCTCATCAACGACTCCACCCGATGTGTGGGAGGCAGGAGGAGACCAAGCCCCGATCCGCTCTCCTGGCTGTGCCCCCATCCCTCCCAGGGGTTCCAGATGCTGGACACCTTCTCCAGGCCCGACATCCAAGGGACACCAGTAGAACTCACGCTCTTCAAAGAAGCCTTCTGACTGAATAAAGGCAGCATGAGGTTGAATGTGGTTAATGTTCTTTACTGAAAGCCTCAATCAATCATGGCTTCAGTGGGTCTCAGACCCCAAGACAGTTTCAATAACGACTCAGACTCTTGGTCCCAGGCACTGCAGGTTGGCTGCTCATGTCCCTGCAGATTGTACTCTGTGTAGGCCAGATGTTCTTTCTGGGATAAGGATGGGAGAGGGATAGAGTGGTATACATCGTCCAAAGTCCTTCACTTCTCTCCTGGAGCTAGGATGGGGAACCCTATAGCTTACCCAGAAGGGGAGAGAGCAGGAGTCCAGAAGAAAGATGTGGTCTCTTTCCTCTTCCTTTCTAGTCTGACCCACCTCCCTCTAGATCAGGGGTCCTTAAACTACGGCCCGCGGGCCACATGCGGCCCGCCGAGCACATTCATCTGGCCCGCCGGCAGGGGACACTAAGTACAGGGGCGAACAGGGGGCTGCTGTCTCTTACCTGGTTCCAGTCCCATGACGATCCAGTCCAGGATGTGCAGCTCCTTCACTCCCGGCCGCTCCCTCACACCATGCCCGCGCTGCCGCTCGGCTCCGCCCTCCTCACCGGTGATTGGGCGCCAGTACTGTAGCTCAGGAAAGGCATACAGGCGGCCAATCACCGGCGAGGAGGCGGACCTGAGCGGCCCCGCGAAAATCAAGGGAGGGAGAGGCCAAAGAGAAGGAAGGAGGACAGCTGACCACCCAGTAAGTGTGCCGTGCACATGGTACTACTGCAACCAGGTATGCTGGCTACAGCAGCACCATGCTGGAACAGGGGTCGGCTAGTTAAGTGTCATTGCTGTCAGTGGGAGGAATAATGCCCCATCATTGGTGTCACTGATAATAATGATGGGGCATTATTCCTCCCACTGACACCAATGATGGGGCACTATTCCTCCCCCCCACTGACACCAATGATGGGGCACTATTCCTCCCCCCCACAGACACCAATGATGGGGCACTATTCCTCCCCCCCACAGACACCAATGATGAGGCACTATTCCTCTCACTGACACCAATGATGGGGCACTATTCCTCCCACTGACACCAACGATGGGGCACTATTCCTCCCCCCACTGACACCAACAATGGGGCACTATTCCAACCCCCCCCACCCCACTGGCACCAATGACGTACTATTCTTCCCACTGACACCAATGATGGGACACTATTCCTCCCACTGGCACCAATGATGGGGCACTATTCCTCCCAATGACACCAATGATGGGGCACTATTCCTCCCACTGGCACCAATGATGGGGCTATATTCCTCCCAATGACATCAATGATGGGACACTATTCCTCACACTGATACCAATGATGGGGCACTATTCCTCCCACTGACACCAATGATGGGGTACTATTCCTCCCAATGACACCAATGATGGGGCACTATTCCTCCCACTAATACCAATTATGAGGCACTATTCCTCCCAATGACACCAATGATGGGGTACTATTCCTCCCAATGACACCAATGATGGGGCACTATTCCTCCCACTAATACCAAAGATGGGGCACTATTCCTCCCACTGACACCAATGATGGGACACTATTCCTCCCACTGACACCAATGATGGGGCACTATTCCTCCCACAGACACCAATGATGGGGCACTATTGCAGCCCCCCCCCCCCACTGGCACCAATTACGTACTATTCCTCACACTGACACCAATGATGGGACACTATTCCTCCCAATGACACCAATGATGGGGCAGGATTCCTCCCACTGATACCAATGATGAGGCACTATTCCTCCCACTGACACCAATGATGGGGCATGATTCTTCCCACTGACACCAATGATGGGGCACGATTCTTCCCACTGACACCAATGATGGAGCACTATTCCTCCCACTGACACCAATGATGAGGCACTATTCCTCCCACTGACACCAATGATGGGGCACTATTCCTCCCACTGACACCAATAATGGGGCACGATT
This sequence comes from Staurois parvus, assembly GCA_951230385.1. NCBI lineage: Eukaryota > Metazoa > Chordata > Amphibia > Anura > Ranidae > Staurois > Staurois parvus. The sequence goes on along the minus strand of CATNWA010003949.1, from coordinate 4,096 downwards.
CTTCCCACTGACACCAATGATGGGGCACTATTGCACCTCCCCCCCCACTGGCACCAATTACGTACTATTTCTTCCACTGACACCAATGATGGGACACTATTCCTCACACTGACACCAATGATGGGAGACACTATTCCTCCCAATGACACCAATGATGGGGCAGGATTCCTCCCACTGATACCAATGATGAGGCACTATTCCTCCCACTGACACCAATGATGGGGTACAATTCTTCCCACTGACACCAATGATGGGGCACGATTCTTCCCACTGACACCAATGATGGAGCACTATTCCTCCCACTGACACCAATGATGGGGCACTATTCCTCCCACTGACACCAATGATGAGGCACTATTCCTCCCACTGACACCAATGATGAGGCACTATTCCTCCCACTGACACCAATGATGGGGCACGATTCTTCCAACTGACACCAATGATGTGGCACTATTCCTCCCACTGAAACCAATGATGGGGCACTATTCCTCCCCCTGACACCAATGATGGGGCACTATTCCTCCCACTGACACCAATGATGGGGCACTATTCCTCCCACTGTCACCAATGATGGAGCACTATTCCTCCCACTGACACCAATGATGAGGCACTATTCCTCCCACTGACACCAATGATGAGGCACTATTCCTCCCACTGACACCAATGATGGGGCACGATTCTTCCAACTGACACCAATGATGTGGCACTATACCTCCCACTGAAACCAATGATGGGACACTATTCCTCCCCCTGACACCAATGATGGGGCACTATTCCTCCCACTGACACCAATGATGGGCCACTATTCCTCCTACTGACACCAATGATGGGGCACTATTCCTCCCACTGACACCAATGATGGGGCACTATTCCTCCCACTGACACCAATGATGGGGCACTATTCCTCCCACTGACACCAATGATGTGGCACTATTCTTCCCACTGACACCAATGATGGGACACTATTTTGCTCCATAAGACACACTTGGGGGGAAATGTCTGTGCGTCTTATAGAGTGGCCTGTCCAGTATTCCCGCCGCCGTTGTATGTCCGCAGTCTCTGATCAACTGCGGACACAGTACAGGAGATGACCATAGTTTTTTTTTTTCAAAACTATAGTCCAGACCTCCAATGGTCTGAGGGACAGTGAACTGGCCCCCTGTTTAAAAAGTTTGAGGACCCCTGCTCTAGATCCTTCTTGGCTCCCAACCTTCTCCCAAGAGTAGGAGGCACCTTAAAGGGGATCCTACTCTACCACCTGCCTACAATCTTGTAGGCAGGGCCCAGGAGTTGGATACCCAGAGAGAAGGGGAGATATACTCAGATGTCCAAATTTTAAAATGTACGTATTAATGCAGTAGCAGAGTCTGAGGGGTTTATTTACTAAAGCTGGAGAGTCCAAAATCAGACTCCCTTCTGCATAGAAACCAATCAGCTTCCAGGTTTCATTGCCAAAGCTTCATTGAACAAGCTGAGGTTAGAAGCTGATTGGTTTCTATGCAGAAGGGAGTCTGATTTTGGACTCTCCAGCTTTAGTAAATAAACCCCTATGTGTCCACACCAGTCAGGTAGCAACACTTACAGAGGAGTGTGTGATAGAAGCAGGGAGAAATACATATACAGCCCCTACTCTTTCTCTCCTCTTCTGGATCCTCTCCCTACACTTTGCACACAACCACACGCCAGCAAGTTCTTGTACCTGATCTATTCACACACAAAATCTGTGCCAACTTTTTATAAGCACTGCCCTCACTAAAGATGGCCACGAGGTCATCTGGGGCAGCAGTGGCCAGTTGGACAGCTACTCAGCTGATGACAGCTATGGAGGCCAAAGAGGAACATGAGTTACCCCTGTCCTGCACTTTCTCTGCATGGTGGTTGCTGCAACATCATACTCTATCTGCCTACAACCATGTAGCAGAAAATAAAGGGCACAATCACTAATGCATGCTACCTGCGTAGGTCAAACCCTAGTGAGATATTTGTGTAGTGATTGATTGATACTCTTAGGGGCCTATTTATAACAGAGGATATGGCTATCTGCTCCTTTCAAATGATGTTCTTCATGCTTTCCTTGTGCTCATACAGGCACACTCAACTTTTGCCCTATCATTCATAAACTATTGTATCCTACAAGCATTGATTTGGAACCAGCCGGTGTCAGGTATCTGGGAGAATTTTGCTACAGTCCTCAAGAATGAAGTTAAAAGACACCCAATATGTATCTGTTTCTCACATCGCTGGGTCCGTCAACTTAAACAAAGCTGGTATGCTGGCACGCCAGCAGAAAATTAATCTCCACTGTGAAATTGTTATTTCAAGAGACCTGAAGAGCCACAGGAGTGCGTTATAATATTTATTTAAAGGTGGGTCCAGAAATATTTTTTAGCATAGTTTGGCAAAAAAAATAAACAATGGTCCTTATTTTTTTTAAAGAGGAACTCTTTTAGGGACCAATTACACTTAGGCATTCCAATGCGGTACATCAATAAACACGTTACCACCCGTTATGTCATGTGTTCTGTTTCAAATGTTGCTTTATGCATTGACATACCTCCCTAGACCCAATTTGGTCACTTGCTGACTTGGCATGACCCACGGGCAACTTATCTGTTCAATAAGACAGAGAGGTTTAATCCAATACAATTTTACTTCTCACATGTGTAGTACTTTTGAACCATAAGAAGAGAATGACTTCTCTAAGCCCTGCCAATGGAAAGAACTAACACAGATGGAAGGAACATTGAAGAAGCAAAGAGGATCTAGCTAGGACTGAACTAACTAGCATTAAATAGGAAGGGAGTACAGATAAAGGATCCAAATATGTGGACATAAAAAAGAAAAAAACACTAGTTGTCAGTATACAATCACAACAAAGGTAACCTGATACAGTTTAAGACAACAACATAAAAAATACATTAGGTGGGTGATAGCATCATGTGATAACCTGTTCTGTGGTGAGACAGCCAATTCACATGAATAGACTACCAATGCACCTAAATGGACAATAATCAGATATGCATCATTCCTTGTGACACAGCACATCACAGCATAAGGTAGTTCATTATGTTGTGGTGCGCTGCAACTCATGTGCATAAGAAGTGCATTGTGCAGGGAAAGAGGATGGACACCACTCATCCGTCTCAAGAGTCCTGTAAAGACACTGTGATGTGGATGGCCTCAGCCATCACTCTGGCCATGTCAACTTATGCGTTTTCGCCCGTCCATAGGGGGCTTGATCACAGAGGCTGCTTTGCCTTCCTATGTTTGCATGCCATTGAAAACGAATGGTACTGCAACAGACTAATGCATGTATGGTGTGTTGGCACGTGTTGCAGTGCTGCACCAAACTGCATAGGTGTGTGAACAGATCCTTAAAGCAAAACTTTATGAAGGGAAACTTTGTAGCAGTAAAGTGTACCTCTATGATAGACACCATAAGGTAACGGATCATACCATTACTGCCATTGTCTTTAAAGTGGTGACGGTAACCTCCTCCCCCAAAATACCCTAGGGGTAGATCTAGGGACGTACCGATACTGGTATTGGTGCCAATACTCGTGAAAATGCTCCCAATACCCAAACTGATACTTTGCAGTGCAATTTGCGTCAATACAAATATGTGTAGATGCAAAATGGACCGCAAAGAATAGTGTGCGATTTGAGCAGGATTGCAATTCGTTGTCATAGCCTGAGTTCACACAGGAGCAGTGCGGGAAACCTCCCTGCACCGATCCCATGTTGAGCGAGTGAGCAGAGGTTGGGAGAGAAGGGCATGTGGGGATGTATACTGGTGTCGGCTATCAGGTGAAGGATGGAGACAGATGCTCCAGATTCTCAGTTGTAGGAGAGGATAAAAAGAAGAGCAGGGATTGAAATCCCTGCAGATTTCTTTCTTCTCCTTGCAGGAATGACAGTACTGGCTAGACGACTTTTGATTGGTCAGCACCCTGACGGTGCTAACCAATCAAAAGTTGTTTAGCTTATACTGTCATCCCTGCAAAGAGAGCAGAGAAAGCCGCATGGATTTGAAAATCCCCACGGCTTTCTCTCCTCTCCTACAGCTGAGAATCTGGAGTATCTGCCTCCATTCTAT
>CATNWA010003948.1:0-17688 GCA_951230385.1 Staurois parvus | reverse complement strand
CGCTTTTAAAATTTTGCTTCCTTTACTATCCGTACCACCTTCTCTCAAACAGCTTTGGTAAAGTTTCTTCCTTGATGCAAGGATTTGTTGTGGTAGTGATTGAAAATCAAATTTGTGAAGGTAAAATTTTTGGGTAGAATTGCTGGATGCTTAACTTGTTGGGTTTAGCGACGCTTTTCCAGCCTCCCTCCCCTTCGTTTTCTCCTGCAGAATAAGATTAAGCTTGTACAATGGGGGGTTTGTTTGGAAGTCTTTTTGGTTCTTGTAGAGATGAGCGAATTTTTCAAAAATTCGGTTCGGTGATTGCCGAACCCCATTTGCTTCGAGCCCGAATATATTGCTGCGAATTTAATTAAAAAAAGGGAGTTTTCAAGGCTTCAGAGACCCTTTTTTATTTAGTGCAGAACACTGTACCTTTAATTTAAATGCCCTTGGGCTGCTGGGGAAGGAAATAATACTGTCAGTCAGTATGACATGCGATGATGCCGTCGATTTAGAATCACCGCCACTTCACTCATTTGGCAGTCAGGGGGCCCAAAACCAAGTGTGGGCACGTGTGGCGGTGGGGGCGCAGCAAGGGGAGGCCATACGCCCCCCTTGCAAAAGGGAAAAACCCCCCAGCAGTGTGAGGAGACCTGAAAGTGGCACTGGCAGAGTGTGGCGTGGGGGAGCAGCAATGGGGGCCCTAAGGGACCCAGACCACTCTGGATGGGGCGATGAGGGGCGGTACAGGGGCCCATGAAGGGTTGGGGCCTGGCAGCGCATGGGAGTCGGTCGGGGGCCATGGCTTTTTCGGGCCGGCAGCAGAAAGAGGAGGCGGTAAGGGGCCCATGGCAGAGTGGCGGAGCGTAAACGCTAAAATTGAAGGCCTACGGGCCTTTTAAAAAGTCCCCCCAGGGGCAGCGTGGGGGACGACTTCAAGAGTCCAATGGCAGAGTGGCGGAGCAGAAGCAGCTTCAATTGAAGGCCATACACAGGCCTGGGTTTTAAAAAGTCCCCCCAGCAGCAGTCCTAGAGTCCAATGGCTGAGTGGCGATCCGGGAAGTCGCGTTGTGATTGCAGATGCAATGCAGAAATTTTATGAGGTAATGCGTGGGTGCGAAGAAGATCATTATACCGTCGTACTTCCATCCATAAGACGGAACAACCTGCGAACCGAGAGCTTTATTGCCCTGACCCGCTGAAGCAGCTTCTGGGGATACCCAAAGAGTTTGGCTTCTGTGGGGGAATATGGTTGAAAACTGAAACTTAAAGGCATGTTGACGGAAGGGCACCAGTGTCAGTGCCCCGGAGGGAATATAGTTTCCCAAAGCTGACACTTAAAGGTTATCGACGGTCAGAGACCACAGGATGTGGGAGCTTGCGTCTAAATCGACTGAATGTGGCAGACTGAAAGCGTCTACGGCCCGTATATAAACGGGTTTGTTCCTCTTTCCTGGAATAAGTGTTGGAAATGGCCACTCCTCTTTTGGTGGCGTTGTTGCACTTTAATTCCGATCTATAACGGACTCTACTCCTCCGTGCAATCCTAGTTACGAGCCCCTGGGCAGGTCGGGGTCCAATTTGTGGTGGACTGGTTTTGTTCAGCCATGCTTGAGCGAGTAATAAACAGGTCTGTGCTGCCCTTTGGTGTCTGGCTTAATGCGCACAACACGGGAACGTCCCGCATTGTCAACGATTTGCCGTTAGTGATGCAAACCGCTGAACCACGTTCTGAGGAGCGGTACAGGGGGCCATGAATCTGTATGGCCCTTTGGCAGCAGTGTGAGGAGACCCGAAAGTGGACATGGCGCAGAATTCTAAGTGGCCGCGTTTTTTTGCTCCACCTTTTACACAGTGCTGGCTGGCTGCTGATTGGCTAATGCGATCACGTCATGAATGCATTTGGGTCAGCGCGCCTTGTCTGCGCGCCTTCCCAGGATCCCCGCCCCATCTTCTCTGTCCCTTTTCTCCGTCGCACACATGTCGCCGCCATTTTTGGGGAAAATTCGATTCGTGCATCCGAAGTTTGCTAATTTTTCGGATTCGTCGCGAATAGAATTTTCCAAATCTTGGGAACGAATTCCACTTCCTTTTTCCCGAATTTCGCTCATCCTAGTTCTTGACAAAGCCCTCTTCATTTTTTCACTGTAAACCCCTTTGATAAAATGAGTCTTATAACCGTTTTTTTTTCCAGTTTTTCACCCCCTTTCCTCTACTTTCAACGATTTTTTTTCTTTCTAAATTTTTTTTGGTTTTGCGTTGAATTCGAGTATTTTTGTTTTGCTGTATTCCACTTTGAACACTGGCTAGCCCTTTAAGTATGTCATTTTGGGACATTTTGGCGGCATTTTGTCAGGGGCCCCCCCGGTATACCAAAGGGGTGTGCCGGGATCGGGAAACGCAGACTTCAGATATGTGAAAAAACAAACAATTTATTAACACTAACCATACAAACAAAAAACGCAGTGAAATTTATTATTTAAAAAAACAGTGAAAAAAAACCCAAAACCCCAACCACCCCCCAGATAAAGTACATACAAGCAAGCGTCGTTAGGCAGGCCGGTTTCATTTTAAAATTTGGGGGGCAGGTGGGTACAGGGGGAGACCAAGCAGAAAATTTGGTGGGGGTCACGGGCCCAAAGGTTTCGCAGGTAGAAAGCAGCGTAGTACAGGGGGTCGGCAGGGGGGATGGTAGGGTCACAACCCGAGACCCAAAAAGGTAACAAGCAGCGAGTACAGGGGGGTCAGGCGAGGGAAGAACGGGGGGATGCGGGGGACAGAAAACGGGGCCCAGGACAAACCAAAACACCAAGGCAGGGTTGTGGGTTTTCTGGCCACCCCCTTAAAAAACCCCCGGCATCATCAGTTTCCCGGGTGTTAGCGGGTGAAAGGTTGAGCCCTCTGATTGCGGGGAGCACCCGCTGGCCACCCGGTACGCAGTTCAAAAGGCGGTGGGGTCCCACCTTTGTTTGGCCATTTCCTTTCCCTAACATTTAACCCCCCCCCCCCAAGGAGGGGCCTCGGACGCCCCCAAAAAAACAGTCCCTAGCTGGGCAAAATGTTCCACCGCCCGGGTCTGGAAAAACTGGCGGGATATCAAAGACGGGCCCCACCGAGCAGGACCCCGGGGGCCAGGGCGGGCACCCCGGGCCCGGGGACTCCGGGCAGGGCAAACCGGGCTGGACCCCGGGCAGAGGGCAAAACCCGGGCTGGATTTCCGGGAAGGGGCCACCGGGCGGGCCCTCCGGGCAGAGGCACCCCACCCCGGGCCCAAGAGGCACACCGGGCAGAGGCCACCGGGGGCAAGGGAAACATCACAAGGCACATGGGGGCGGACCCCGGGAAAGGGGCCCACATGGGGGCCAGAGGCACATCGGGCGGGACCCCCAAAAGCATGGGGCACCCCGGGGGCCAAGGCACATCGAGCGGGGGGGGGAACCCCGGGGCAGAGGCCCACACCGGGGCAGGCCCCGGGGGCAGAGGCACTTTGGGTTTTTACCGGCGAAGCAGCGGCAGCGGCCCACCGGGCGGGGAAAGGAAAGGCCCCGGCCCCCCGGGCGGGGCACGGGCCCCGGGCCCCCCGGGGGGAAAAGGCAGCGGGGCCCCCGGGCCCCCGGGGGGGAGCAGCGGGGCCCCGGGGCCCCCGGGGCCGGGGCGAATGCAGGGGCCCCCCCGGGGCGGGGGGGCAGGCGTGGGGCCCCCAGGCGGGGGGACAGGAAACCTTTGCCCCCAGGCGGGGCGACGGCTTCGTCCCCCCAGGCGGGGGGGGACAAGGGCATCGTCCCCCAGGGGGGCGGCGGGCGCCGGACCCCCAGGCGGGCGACAGGTCTGGGGCCCCTCAGGGGGAAGGGGCGGGGGGGGCGCCGGACCCCCAGAGGGGGCGACAGGCCCCTGGGGCCCCTTTCAGGCGGGCGGCGGGCGCCAGACCCCAGGGGAGCGCGGGCCCTCGGGCCCCAGGGGGAAAAGGGGCGGGCGCCGGACCCCGGGGGGGGAGCGACGGGGTTTGGGCCCCTCAGGGGGAAAGCGGCGGGCCCCCGGGGACCCCCATGGGGGAGAGCGACAGGTTGGGGCCCTCGGGAGGGGGGAGGGCGGGCGCCGGACCCCAAAGGTGGGCGAAAGGTCTGGGCCCCTTCAGGGGGGGAAAAAGGGGCGGGCGCCGGCCCCCCCGGTGGGGGCGACAGGTCTGGGGCCCTCGGGCGGAGGGGGCGGGGCGCCGGAACCCCCGGGGGGGAGCGACGGTCGGGGGCCCCTTTAGGCGGAGCGGCGGGCCCCGGGCCCCCCCAGGGGAAAGCGCCCGGGTCTGGGCCCCCCAAGGGGGAAGGGGGGGGGGCCCCGGGACCCCCAGGCGGGGGGCGAAAGGTCTGGGGACCCTAGGGGGGAGTGGGCGGGGGGGCCCCGGGCCCCCCCAGGCGGAACGCCCCAGGCTCAGGCCCCCAGGCGGGGGGGGCGGGGAAACCGGGGCACCAGGCACAACCGTGGGTTCCGAGTCAACGGGGATGATCGCGGAAACGGGGTCAGACATTGGAAGTCGGGGCGGACAGGGGGGCATGGGTCACCAGGCTCGGTCATTTGGCTCAAAAAGCGGGCCCCCGCGCATCTGGCAAGGCAGGGGGGGGCTCCGGTCAACTGGTAGGGCCCGCGGGAAACTGGGCAGAATTTGGGATCTTTGGGTTTGGACGCGGGCACTGGGTCCCCCAGGCATCAGGTAAATTTTGGGTTTTGACAAGGGCCCGCGCCCATCTGGAAAGGGCAGTGGGCTCCGAGTCCAACGGGCCCACAAACGGAGCACCGGGTCACCCGGGTCCCCGGTTTGGGTCGGCCCCGACGCGGGCCCTTGGGGCCCACCAGGTTTTGGAAAGGGGGGCACTGGGTCACCAGGAAATCGGGGCCTTTGGCCGACCGGGCCCCCGGGAAAATTCAGGTCCCCGGATCATTTTGGATCAAAAAGCGGGCTTCGGGGTCAAACGGGCCCCCTAATAGGACCCGTCAGGCTGGATCAGTTCTTCTTGCTAAAGTAAAAGGCTTCGGGCCCGAGTAAGGCTTCAGGCAAATTTTAAAAGGCTTCAAGGAGTAAAAGGTTTCAGGCCAAATTTAGAGGTTTCCCGGCCCCAAATAGGGGGTTTCGGGGCCAAAGTAGGGGGCTTCGGGCCGAGTAGAGGCATCGGCCGGGAAATTTGGGGCTTAAGGTTTAAGAGAGGCATCAGGCTGAAATAAAACCCATCGGGCTAAAAGAAGGGGGGCATCGGGCCCTGCGAAACCGGCTTTAAAGGCCCTAAAAGAGGGGCTTCGGGCTGAGTAGAGGCTTGGGAGAGTAGAGGTTCGGGCTGAGAAAGGGGCTTCAGGCTGATTTGAGGCTTCAGGCTGAGTAGGGGCCCTTCAGGCTAAAACCAGGGAAGGCAGGCCCCCCGGGTTTGGATACGGGCCCAGGTTTGGTATTGGGGGAAAAATTTTCGTTTTTTTTCGGGTTTTTTAAACTACTGGAGCACTGAAAGTAAACGCGGGTTTGCAAACGAATGGAGCGGGCTGGGGGACAGAAAAAAGAACGGGAGGAGGGAACAGGAGGGGAGGGGTTGCAAAAGGGGGCCTTTTTTTTACGGGGTTAAAGGCAGGAAAAGGTGCGGGCGAGGGGAAAACAGGGTTTTTACTGACATGGGGGTATTTTTGGCAGGGCCCAAGGAGGAGCTTTTGGGAAATTTGCGGGAAAAAGATTTTTTGAGGAAATGGGATTAAACAGGACTGGGTCTTTGAAATTTGATGGGTGGGTTGAAACAAATCTGTCCATGTCTGCGTAGGGTTTTTGAAAAAAGCTAAGCTTACCCCAAAGCCGTCTGGTAATGACTTTTACTGCTTTTATAAAATTCTTTAGTGTCTGGGTGAAATGTGGAAAAACCCCCTTCCAAAAAGTAACCCACATAAACCCTCAAATTACCACACCGGGGGAACTTACCTGGTCTGCACAAAAATGGGGGGCAAAAATTCTTCCCTCTTTGGGGGAAAAACCAGATAAAAACCCAACTCACCCAAAAAACCTAATAAAAAAGGCTGCCCCTCAAGAACTCTGTGCCCTGATCTACTAAAACCCAGGGGAAAAGCCGTAACTTTCTTCAGTTTTCCCGGGGGGTTTAAAAAACTCCTTCGGTCTGAAAAGTTTATTTCCCTGTCATAAAACCAAAGCAGATAAAATTTTATTAAACCCTTTTCAAGATCCACCCTTTTCCCCATCAACAACCCAAAAGAGGGGGCTTCCCTGTGCAGCCATTTTTGGGTCATTTTTTGGGCCCTTTGGGGTTTTTTTTAATGCGGGGGCCCCCAGGTAGGACCGAGGTGTGTGACTGGCGGGGAAACGCAGACTTCGATATGTGAATAAAAAATACAATTTTTTAAACCCACTAACCATACAAACTTTAAACCCGAAGTGAAATTTACTAAACATAATACAGTGCAAAAAAACCCCAAAAACCCAAAAACCACCCACAGAAAACCCTTACAAACAACCCAAGCTTCTTGGGGCAGGGGGGGTAAATTTTAAATTTGGGCAGGAAGGTTACGGGGGGAAGCAAGCAGAAAATGGTGGGGGGGTCCGGGCCAAAGGTTAGCGGTAAAAAGCAGCGGTAGAAAAGAGGGTCAGGCGAGGGATGGTCAGGGTCACAAGCCAGAGTTTAAAAAAGGGGAAAACCAAGCAGCGTGTACGGGGGCAGGAAGGGGGACAGAAAACAGGATGCGGGACGATACGGGCCCGGGAAAAAAAAACAACACCGGGCGAGTCTGGGGGTTTTGGGCCACCCCCTTAAAAAAACCCCGGGCATCATCGGTTCCGGTGTTAGCTGGCTGAAAGGTTGGGGCTCGTTGCTGGGAGCACCCGCTGGCCACCCCCGGGTTTACTGCAGATAAAAGGCAGGGGGCCCCCAACCATTGGGGCCCATCCATTCCAAACCCGCAGGGGCTCAATGTTTTGAACAAACCTTTACTTCGGGAAACCCAAAAGACATTTTCTGAATAACCTTTATAACCTTCACTGGGTTTGATTTCCCTTTCCCAAGGGAACTCGGGACCGGGGGGGGGGGAACATTTGAATTCTTAAATTTCTTTTTTTTTAGGCCTCTTAAAAGCATGATCTGCCGGGGTTTTGTTTTTGTGTAAACATATGCCAATGTTTTGGATTCGTTGCTTTTTTCGAATTTTTTAAAACTTTTGTTAGCGAAAAAAGTGTGGTTCTTTTGACTTCATTGTTTAAAAACCTAGGACAACTTGTGAGCCCTGCCCCAAAAAGGGCCTCTTCATCTATTTTCAATTCCTTTTTTCCTCAAAAAACTACTTATTTTATGTTGAAAAAAACGGGGCCCTTGCCGTTATTTTCAAAGGTTTGGTATTGTTAAATTTATTGTTGGGTGCTACCGGGCCTTTCCCATAATAGGGCCAGGGGTATTTTTCTTTATTAGCTCTGATGTAGGAGCCTGACCATAACCAGGGAATACTGGCATCTGAAAAGTAAATGAAGTTCTTTTTTCTTGTATTTCCAAAATCGGGAAAAGGTACAAAACACTGGGCCCTCCAAAATTTTTTTAAAAATTTTTGGGCGTCTCTTATCCAAAACTCTCCCCCCTTTGGCCTCAAGCCTGCGGGTTTGGGGGGTTTCTTTTCCCTTAAAACTTCTGTCTGCAAAATTTCTTGCAATTTTTTCTTTTGCTCTGAGGATTACGGGTTTTTTTAAAATCCCAACGGATCATTTTTTTGAGGCTACTGGGGAAAGAATGGTACGTTTTGTTGGAATTTTTCTCTTCCAGGGATATTTCAAAAAAAAAATTTTGTCGTTTTTTTACATTCCATCCCAACCCGGAACTTTTCTGAAAAGGAAAAAGAGGTCATTTTTAAGATCCACATTTTTAAAATTGTTGATGCACGTTGGGAGTCACGATGGATTCTAGTACCCCCCTCTGTCTTTTGAGTTGTTTTTGGGAAAGGGTTTTTCCCTTTTTGCGCTTAACTCTTGGTTTCTCTCTCCCCAAATTTTAAATTCCCCAAATTTTGAGGATTCGGGGCTTTTTAAGCCCATCATTACATTAAAATTTTTTCTTCAAAAAATTTTTGCTGGGATGGAAAATTCCTTTTCATTCGAGGCCTTTTTATTTTCTACCAAAATTTGGGGCCCCAAACCTTTGGGGATGTTTGCTGCTCCAAAAAAGGGTACTTTCACCCTGAAATTCTGCTGGCTCTGTATTTTGTTCTCCCTTCCCACCATAGGAACCTCAGGAAGCCCTCTATCTTTTTCCCTTTCCCCATGAAATTGGGGGAACTTTCTTTTCAATGTCGAACCTTTGGACTGCTAGGGGGATACTTTCTGAATTTTACAGGAAACTCCAGGTCCCCAGTTTTTTGTAAAATCGGCCCTTTTAGTAGATGACTTTTTCAATGAAAAACATCCATGTACCTTTGCTGAGCAAAAAAAAACCTACCTGATCTTATCGGTTTTCTTTGGGTAAATAGACCCTTGATGGGGGGATGTACCACACTTTCCTTTTTTTGGCCCTGCCCAAACAACTTTCTCTGCATCCCCTTTTTTGAGGTTTTTCTTTCATGAAATTCAAATAATCGTCTTTGAGTTTGGGATCTTTTCCCATCCTTTTTTTAAGCTTTTCAATTTTGTCAGGGCAAGATCTCTGTTTTTTGGCAAATGGGGTTCGTTTTTAAAAAAGGTGGGGGCATTTCAAGAAAAAATTTTTGATTTTGCTGAATATTTTTCTTTAAAAACTTGACAAATTTTTTATGTCCCCTTGGGATACCTCTTTTTCATTACAATTTAAATTCTGAAAAAAGCGGATTCTGGGTTTTTTGGGGTACTTTCGCGGGTTTTAACAGTTGGTAACTCTTGGACGATTTTTTTTGGGGACCAATCCTGTTCCCCGCCCTAATCTGAATCTGTCTTTTTTCCCCTAACACACCCATCCTAGATCAGTTTGGACTGTTGGGGGTTCCCCCTTTTCCTCCTGCGTTTTATCTTTTCTTTGGCCCCAAGGCCTTGGGGACAGTCTTTAGCCTTTCAAGAGCCCAAACCCCCAAAATTTTCCTCAGGGGGGAACATTTCTTGACATATGACAGATAGGTTTTCCCCAAATTTGTTGGCGGTTTCCCCGGGTTTAGGTATGCGTTTTTCGATCCAAAAAGGTTTTTGCCCGTCTTTTGAAAGCGGAGGAGATCAAATATGCAGTTTGAGTGGAGTTTTTAAACTCTCACCCTTTGACTATTTAAACTGTTCCCCAAATGTTTTCCTTTTCCTTCTTTGTGGTGATTTTAAATTTTTCACGGGTTTTCTGGGGGCCCATTTTAAAAAATTTCTTGCAGATTTTTTTGGGATCAAAAAGGGTACGTAAATCGGGGGCATCCAAAAGCGCTTTAGGCGTATACCTTCTTTTTCTTCCTTTTGGATTTAAAAATACACCGGGTTAAAACCATTGACGTCCCATTGATTTTTTTTCTTTCTCTCCACCCCAAAAGAAAATACTGTTGTTTTTATTTTCTTCCCATTGTCCTTGGGCATTAAAGATTTCTCTTTCTTTGGGTTTTCATGTAGTGGGGTAGGATGACGCCCCCTTTAAAAAACGTTTTGCAAGGGGCCCTTTTTTTGCATTCTTTGTAATAGGGGCCTTTTTTTTTTAAAACTTTCCAAAACACAGCGATTTTTAAAAACACAAACTTTTTCTTTTCATCTGGAGACCTTTCCTTCAATTGTTGGCACTTTTGTATGGGGGGGTGATTCTTTTCCAGAACTTTCACTTTTAAAGGGAGTTTTGAAGACTTTTCGGTTTGACCTTTCTGATCCCAGTAGTTTAAATTTTAAAATTGCCTCATGGGCTTTTTGGGCCTTTAGGGAGCTGTGTTGGGTTCAAAGCTAGTTGCTCCTTTCTCGTCTTATCTCTTTGTAAGGTTTTTTTCTTTAAAGGGTTTTAAGACATAGATGCTGTTTTTGGATTACACGAAATTTTTGCTTCCCTTTTTGACAAATTTTAGAGAACTCTTTTTAAACTTTGGGGAAATTTTTTTCCGTGACCTAAAAATGTTCCAGTCACCTTTGCATTCCCCCAGAAGCCACTTGTTCGGTAGCTTTGGGTAGCATCCTGGGTTTTCTAGATAGTCGCTCAATACTTCTAGTCCTTTTTTAAAATTTTGGGGTAACATTTCGCCTGCTTGCGGAAGTCGCCATACTCTTGGACTTGAAAGTGTTCTTTAGGGGCCTTTTTAGGCCAGTTTATTTAACTTCTCTCTGAAAGCTCTTTTTCTAAGAAGGGATGACCATATCTTGCATTTAAATTTTTTTCCCGGGTTGCTTGTAGGCTTTTCATCTTTCCTATAAAAAGTTACCTTCAAGAACCCTTTTTTTTCTTCCCCCCGCCAATTAAAAACCGCTGGAGGTAGAATTTTCTTTTCCACGGGAGGGGAGAAATTTTGTTCAATGATCATTTCAAAACTTGCCTTTCCCTTCTAAAAACTTCAGTACGATCCGGGAAAAATACATCCCGGTCCATTAAAAATTTGGGGCTAGACACAAAATTTTACATTTTTGGGTCTATACACCACCACAATGGATTTTTAAATGAAATGAACAAGATGTGCTTTAACTGCGACGGGCGCCTTTTAAATTTTTGGGGATTAAATTTTCATCCAAATCAGGGGAACGGTTTTTAGGAATAAAAACAGTTTTCAATTTTTTGCCTCCCCTTGTTAAAAGGGGCCAAAAGTTTAAAGGGGGCAATTTGGGCCCTTTTCACGTTTTCCCTGGGCCCCGGTGTGTGTTATTCCCCCATTTTTCCCAAAAACAATGAGCAGATAAAAAGGGCCCCGAGTTCATTTCAAGTGTGGGTATTTTTATTTGGGAAACTGTTGCTGGTTTAACTCTCAAGATATCCAAGAGGGTGTCCACTATCAGTAAAGCAAACCATTTTATTAGGGTAAAAAAACAAAACAAACCCATCAGAGGATAGCAAAAAAAATTTGGGGGGGGCCAAAACAACTGGTTTTTAACATTCTTAAAAAGAAGGAATGCACCGGTGAGCCCCACAAAATCAAAAAAACCCCAAAAACCACGGAAAACAAATGGGGGTGGATGACAGGAAAAAATTTTTTTCCCGGTTTAAGGGAAAAAACCCCTTTTACAACAGTTGGCCCCGATCAAGATCCCCTCTCCGGGGGTTTGGTGTATGTGTGGGCAAAGTCAACAATCAAAAAGGGCTTTTAGAGTGAAAACCCGAGGGTTCACCCAAGATGATAAATTGGTGACCTCAAAAGCCCGGAAGGGGCCCGAATAGAGTTTGCCCCAAAAAACATCTAAAAAACCTTCACATTTTTGGAAACAACTTTCCCATGGAAGGATGAAAAACCCAAAATCAACTTTTACCCCCGAGTGATGGGGGAAAGAAAAGTATGGAGAAGGAAAGGGAATGCTCCTGAACCTAAAACATTTCCACCCCCATCAGTGAAGCATGGTTGGGGGTAGTGTCATGGCCCTGGGCCTGTATGGCTGCCAATTTGGGAAATGGTTCTCTTGAAATTTTTTTATATGTGACTGCTGGCAAAAAACAGCAGGAGAAATTTTTGAAGTGTTTGGGGAATATTATCTCTCATATTTTGCCAAATCTTTAAAAATCATTGGGCGCCGCTTCACAGTGCAAAATGGACAATGACCCAAAGCATATTGCAAAAGCAAAAAAAAAAGTTGCAAATGGAATGTTATTTCAATGGCCAAGTCAATCACCTGGGCCCAATCCGATTGAGCATGCAATTTCACTTGCTGAAGACAAAACCGGGAAAGGGGAAAAAGCCCAAAGAACCCCAAGGCAAAAAAAGGAAATGAAGACGTTGCAAAATTTTGAAGGCCCGGCAAAGCATCACCCGGGAGAAAAACCCCGCGTCTGGTGAATTTTCTAAAGCGTTCGACTTCAGGCTGTTTTTTGCTGCAAAGGATTTGCAAAACCCAAATATTAAAAAGTGGGAAAAATTTTTATTTTGGATATTTTTTCTTTTTCCCCTTTTTTTTTTTTGGGCGCTTAACAAATGGGAGGCACTTTTCAAACTGTTGTAATTCCACCCGTTCAACCCCGATTTGGATGTAAATTTCCCCAAAATTTAAAGCTGACAAATCTGCAGTTTAAAAACAATCTTTTTTGTTTCATTTCAAATCCTTTTGGTGGTGTATAGAGCCAAAAATGTTTGAAATTTTGTCCCCTGCCCAATTTTTTATTTGGGCCACTTTTAGTAGGTTTCCCGGGAAAAGGAAGTCAGTGGGAAAACTTCTCTGAGGTTTCGACAGGTCAAAAAAGTTGCAACATCTCGTGAACCCAATGCCCTACATATGGGAGGGTTGGGAAAAATCGGTTTTTTTTTTTTCCACTTTGTTTTTGGGAAAAAGGGGAGTCCCCTCTTTTTTTCTCTTCCCGGCAGGGAAAAAAAGGACTATGACTTATTTTTTTCACTAAGCTGGAGATTTCCTTCCCAAATTTTTTCCCGGGCCTAAAAAGATCCCTAGCAGTCAGCTTCTCCACTTAGTACTGATTTGGATCTATGACACCCTGGGTTCGTTTCCTTTGTGCACTCTGGTCTGGGTTTTAAAATCTTTAAATTCCTTCTGCTTTCCCGCTTTTCCCTTTTATGGCGCTGAGCTTCTAGTTCGGCTTTTCCTTTTATGGCGGAGCCTCCCATTTTTTGGGGTTTTCTGTAGACCCCGAGCCCAATGGCAGATTCCATCTCAACTTCTGCCCTTTTGGCAGCGAGTTTTCACTAATTCCCTTTTTTTTGGCTGACCCTTTCTTGAAACTCTGTTTTTGTGGCTGGGACTTTCTGCTTGTGATGGAAATCACACTTTGAGATTTTTTGGTTTCCCCCCAAAAGGGCCTAGCATAGTCTTTCATGAAAAAGCTCATTCATTCCCTTTGTGCCCTTTACTTCATCAAAATTTTTTTGCAATGATAGTTTCTCTAATTTTGGGTTTAATAAACCCTAGTTTACTGCGGTAATGTAAACCATATTTTTATTTCAATATCCCGGGAGGGTTCAAGAAACGCCACAAGGGGACATATGCTGTCATAAGCTCGGTCGAATCTTCTATGTCTCAAATTTTTTCACTCCCAAAATTTTCCTTTATGCTTTTTTGTTTTTGCTTTCTTTTCCCAATGCTTTTATGTAAGCTTTTCCCCTCTCAATATTCGGGCGAACTTTTTTCCTTTCAGTGCAACCTCTTCTCCAAATTTTCTAGCACCCTTTTGGGGGCGGTTTTTTGTTCCCCTGATGAACATCTTAGTTCACCTGTTTCAGTTATATTTGTTTTTGGGGGAGGCCACCGTTACAAATTTCACCTTTCAGATTCAGCAAAGGTTTTCTTGCCCCTTCAACCTTTACCAAAAAACTAATCATTGCATCCCCTAACAGTGGGGTGGCAATGCTAGGCTCAACCATTTTTTGAAAAGCTATAAAAAAAATTAATGAATAATAAGGAGTGTCCTTTAAAAGCAATACTATCAAATGCCCAAAAATAAATGACTTTCAACTTTAAAATGTAATAGCACCAAAAACCCCGGGAATAAATGACTTTTACTTTTTAAATACTTCCGAAACGTAACTAAAAAATGTCTCCCTTTTTTTTTTTAAAAAAAATCTTATTCCTTGGCAAAAAATGTTCTTGCAGGAAAAAACCCATGGGCATAAATGAGTAATAAAGGAAAGCTCTGACCTTTAAATTTAAAAAAAGGATACCGGGGATCTGGGAAAGGGTTTCAAAAAAAAACAAATGTCCCGTCTTAAAGGAGACTTTCCCCTTTTCTTGATGCGGTGACTTCCCATGCCCGCGGTTAAATTTTGGGGATGTTCTTTGATGACTTGTGATGCTTTCGGTGACTTTGCAATGCTCCCGCGGGGACTTGTTGATGCTTTGCGGTGCTTGCGAATAGTATCGTGGGAAATCTCTGGGTGCAACAAAGTGGGCTCTGGGTGGATTTGTGGTGGGGGGGCACTCAAACTCTTTGGGCTGTGGCCCCCCCCCTCATGCATCTCTTTCTCCTTTTAGGGTGGGAGGAGGGTTTTGGCGCTCTTTCCTGACTTCTTGCCTTTGCCGTTAAGCCCCCTTTAAAAGTCAGTTGCCGGGTTTACTATTTTCCCAAGTTTATGGGCCCCGTACGGGGTTTTTTTCCGCTGAGGGGTCCCCCCCGTTTGGGGAAATAAATGCTGGCGCCTGTTTCTTAGTTTTACTCCTTTTAAAAAAGCCCAAATTGAGGAGCGCTGTTGCCCTTTAAACCCCTTTGGGGGAAAGTTCCACTGTGGAGGGCGAGCACCCTTTTTTGGGGCCAGTGCCTGTGGCATTAGAAAAAAATTTTGCAAATTTCTGACTTTGTTTGAATTTGACTGACTTTAGTCTGTAAAATTCCCCAACCCCTTATGGAGCAGTAGGTTTAAAGAGGGAAAACCGGGAATTTCTTTTTTGTTAAATTTTTTTAAAAACTTCAAAACTTTTCATTTAACCCACTGCTTACAATGGCCCTTTTTTTCTTTAATATTTCAATGGTTTTTTTTTGGAATTAAAATTGGGTTGATTCAATAGCTTATCTCGTAGGTTCAATAGATTCGGGTAAATTCGTTCCCTTTTAATTTTTGATAGAAATTTATAAATTCACTTGGGTTTATAAATTCGTTTTTGATTACTCTACAGTGGGCGATTCCGTAAGTTCGATAAGTTCGGTGGAAAAAACAAGTAAACACACACAACAGTTTTAAAAAATACGAACTACCGCATTACTAAAAAAGAGGAACACACAAGTGATTAAATACCTATTTGGGCCTTTTCCTCTCCCTAAAGCTTTTCTGATTGGGGAAATGTCTGTTTTTCCCCTTCGGCTGCGAGCATGTTTTTTAGAAAAAACCTAGCAGGGGGTTTTACACAAAGGGATAGATTTTGAAAAATGGGGTGGGATTGGTTAAAAGGGTCTGTAAAAGTGTGGGGGCTGTCTGTGATTGGTCAGCTCTATACTAACTTTTTTAAAGGAATTTTTTTCCTTTTCTGCTTCTGCTAACACAATTTAATATATAAAAAGCAAAAAACAATAAAAGACAAATTACGCCATGATTCTTTTTTGGTTTAACAATGACTTTTACACTTACTGAGGTTATTGGGGTTTGGTATACAGTATTTGTAACCATTTAAACAACCTAGGATGGTTTAGCTGGCCGCTACAAGAAGATACCCAACCTTTCTCCTTTGCGTTTTAAACAGTTTGGGGAAGAACAGTCCCCAACCCTTTTAAAATTTCGCAAAAAATTTAAAATAACTTTTTTATTTTTTCTGCATTAAACCAATTTTTTTGGCGTGGATTTTTTTTTTTCCCTTTTTTTTTTTTTTTCGTTTGCAATTATTTGGCGTACAAAAAAAGCAGCAGCACCCTAATTTGATTAATTTTTCAACTTAACTACTTGCCTGCCGCCCTTTAGCAGAAATATTGCTACAGGGGGAAGGGCGGGGGCAAAAAACATTTAGTACCGATTCGCAATTTTTGGGAGGGGGGCTGCGGGTTGGTCTTTTGGGCCCGGCAAATTTCCCCACCGGCACTGCCATGCGGGGGGGAAAAATTTATATGGGAGAGACCTGTGTAAAAACAACAAGGGCTCTCTTCTTTTAGCATGGACATGTGTTTTTTTTATCTTCTCACGCAGGAGGTACAAAATGCATGTCTCCAAGAAAAAAAACACAGTAAAAAGTTTTTCCTTTTATTGTCCCAAAATTTTTAACCCCTTTTTTTGTCCCTTTTTATTAGTTCTTTGGGCTGTTTTTTATTAGCATGATATATATTAGTGTCATTGGGGGGGTCAGTGGCAAATTGTCAGTTCCCCCCCAGTGTCAAATGCCCGCCCAGGGCCCTTTGTCCCACTAAAGTCGCTGATTCGACATTATATATAAAAAATTTAAAAAAAATTTAAAAACCGTATATATACCCCCCATTTTTGACCCCATAACTTTCCATAATTAAATTTTTCAGCATTGGAATTTTTTTTTGCAAAAACTTTTTAAAAATATATTTTGGCCTAAATTTATGACAAAAATTTGATTTTTTTAAATTTTTTTTATTTGGAATGTTTAAAAAAAAAAAAAAACAATTTTTTTCTTTTTTCTTTCAAAATTTTCATCTTTTTTTGTTTATAAAGCAAAAAAAATAAAATGCAAAATATCAAATACCCCCAAAAGAAAGCTTATTTTGTGAAAAGATGACATAAATTTCATCTATGTACGCGTTGCTGACCCCCCAAATTGTCAGTTAAAAGTAACGCGTGCCGTATTGAAAAAAAATGGGGGTTTCAGGAAGGGGTTTTAAATCCTCGGGGGTAAGGGGGGTAAAATAGTTTTCAGGATCTAATTTTCCATCTTTTCTCAAACTGTTAGGCCGCTTTTGCCAGTGGATAAAAAAATGGCCAGCAGTTTGCTTTTTGAGTACATGCATTTATGATCCAAAAACTGCGGGTTGCCACCCACTCTTTAAACACAACCATTTTAATTACATGTTTGGGGTTAATTAATCAAATAAGGCATTGAGTGAGTTTACCACCTAAATCAGCCACAGAACTGCTAATTATTATGTATTCGGTTTTAAGGGGAGGTGACAACCCTACCCAGTCGGGGAATATAGGTCTAATATTGTTGCCTAAATTGGCCATAACAGTCAGAATTAGGCGGCACCCCCTGACCAGCAGAATTTTGATTGTGTGGTCAACCTCAAATTTGCAGATTTTTTTTGTACTTAATTTATTTTCCTTTTATAATAATTCTAAAAAGCACTACTAACAAAAGTCTCTCCAAGAATGTTTTCAGCAACAAATGAAAGTGCACAACCCAAAATGGGGGTCCCGTCGGAAATTAAAAAAATAAAACAGCAGCTGCAAAAACTCTCCTTCCATGATCCCCGGGTTTTTCACATGGGCTGGGTTTATGACCCATCCTGTTCCCCCAGGGCTGGGTCTTCTGTGAGCACCTGGTGGACGTTTCGGGCTTCACAGGGGTTTTCCCCCCCGTGCAGGGTGGAGAAACTCATGGGCCCCCGGGCAATAGGGGATCGGGGCCCCGTGTCCTTGCCCAAAATCAAAAAAGCCTTGGGAAAAAAAGGGACCCGGGGCATTCATGGGTCCCCAACTGACCCCCGGGGCCCCCCGGGAGTGCCCGGTTTCCAAAAGGTTAGTCCCCCCCTGCCTTTTGCGCATCCAAAAAGATATGGGGGGGGAGGGGGAAGACAACTTCCACTTCCCATTGCCAGGCGATACAGCAGAAGTGGGGCGGGTAACCTGCAAATTCGGTACCCCCTTCCCCCCCCGCCCCCAAAGGTGCCAATCCTTGAAGCTTTTAAAACGGAATGTCCCCTTTTGGGGTTGAGCTCCACTTTAAAGTGTATGTTACCAAAAATTTTTTTATTCCTGAATTTTTGGGCTGGGTATTATTACGTGTATTAAAGTATCCTGTTCTCTTTGTATTGCTTTTCCCTTTGTGAAAACTGTTTATCTCTGTTTCCCGTTTAAAATCCCAGTTTGGGTCATTTTTTTCTTTGCATTCTATTGGGGGCATGCCCCTTTTGTACCCATTATTAGACTTTTTCTGAGACACGCCCTGCACAGTTTATAGGTGATCAGTGTATAATGTTTTTCCCGCCTGCTGCTGAAAACCCCCGCCTCACAGCTCAATTTCTGGGA
>CATNWA010003947.1:0-21814 GCA_951230385.1 Staurois parvus | reverse complement strand
GAAGTGGGAGAAAATAAGAATTCCAAACCGGCAAAAGGTGTATGTGCAGAGTTCCCTCTATTTTCGGACAGTTTCTCTGACAGCTCCTTCACATGTACAGCGGTTGAAACATCTGTATCCTAAATGAAACAATAGATACAAATTTCATCCGCTGGTACATGTAAGGAACTGTTCTAGAAATGTCAAGAAATAGAGCGGCAGCTCACTGGCAGGCGACACTTTTGCCGTCTGATCGTTGAAAAATTTCGATTTCGCTAGCACATACCCCGAAAGCAAAGCAAAATCTCGGATTCGCCGCAATCGAAAATTTACTGAAATTCGTATCGAATTCCGGGTTTCTGCCCTGGTTCGATTCGCTCATCTCTTATCTCTAATTGCCATCATGATCTTGCTCTGCTTTCCTCATCTGTGTCCCCAGAGCCAACCATAAGGATGTCATCAAGCTATTGTTCAATAACACCGAGTCCAGCCAGATAGTTCATGTTTTTGTTTACGTTGATACACTCTGGTGCAACTGATACTCCAAAAGGCAGTTTGCGCCATCTTTTCCTGCCCCCACGGAGTCCAGAAGGTTGTAATGTAACTACTTGCATCATCCAACTTACACTGTAAAAATGCATCCCGGGCATCAACAAGTAGTGAACAGACGTGCCATTGGCAGCTTGTTACAAAATATCCTCGAGAGTTGGCATGATGTAGTGAGATCGTCTCAGTGCCATATTTAAGAATTTGGGATCTATGCATATTCGCAGCGTATTTGGCTTCCTTACAATCACCATGTTACTTATCCAGCAGTTGGGTCAGTCACTGGTGCCAAGTGTCCATTGGCCTCATACTGGTCAAGCTGTGCCTTAACTGCCTGTTTTAATGCCACCGGCACATTGCGTGGTGCACATTGGACTGGAGGGACACTCACATCAAGGTGGAAATGAACTTCCCCTGGTTACAGATTCTACTGGCCCAGTAAACACATCACTAAATTCCCTTTATCAGCAGTTGTTTTGTCAAGGGCCCCTTGGATAGATTGTCCATCACATTAAGCTCTGCAGGGACGGAGAAACGTCTCAGCCCTAGACGCTCACAGGTTGAGCCAGACAACAGTGGCTTTTGGCTGCTTCCACAATTTCACACTCCAGCCTGTGTGTTAGTCCACGTATGGCACATTCTGTCTTGAAGAGCCCTAGAGATTTCATCATCGCACCGGAGTATAACTTTAATCTGGTGTCACTTGGCAGTAGACGTGCTTCTGGTGCTGACACCATTTTGTCTCTGAAGCACATTACATCCCACGTTGTTCCTGAATGGAGGAGACAGGATTGGGGCTTATTATTGACATGTAAAGTGACAAACCATTTCTTTCCTCTGGATTGCACAGCGCCCATCAATTCACTGCTGTGTATATAACATTCAGTGGTGTGTGTGTGGGGGGAGGTAGGTGATCTGTGTGGGGGGAGGTAGGTGATCTGTGTGGGGGGAGGTAGGTGATCTGTGTGGGGGAGGTAGGTGATCGGTGTGTGGGGAGGAGGTAGGTGATCGGTGGTGGGGGAGGTAGGTGATCGGGTGTGTGGGGAGGTAGGCGATCTGTGATCTGTGGGGGGAGGTAGGTGATCTGTGTGGGGAGGTAGGTGATCTGTGTGGGGGGAGGTAGGTAGGTGATCTGTGTGGGGGGAGGTAGGCCCATCACTGCTGTCTATAACTTCAGTGGTGTGTCTCTTCCTCATATGCGGATGTGTTCTCCACGTTGTGTCATTTGCCTATTGATGGCCGTCTTTTACTTGACAAACAAACGTTAGTAAAAATGGTTTGTTCTTCCACAAGACTTCCAAGACTCCCCATAGGCTGGACACGGCTCTTTAATTCTTTCATGCACAGTCCCACAGTATTTGCAGGCTGTAGGGTTGGCAGTATTTGTGCTCATCAGGGGGCGTTGCTGCAGTTTGTTCCTGTTGCCATGCTGCATTGCAATGTTTATGCTGTCGGTCTGCTGTCTGTCCTGTTCCATAACTTTCAGACGTCTGTCAGTGAGCTCTGCTGTACGGCACGTCTCAATGGCTGTGTGTAGAGTGAAGTCATGTTCTCTTAGGAGGCGCCTGCGTGTGCTCTCTCGCTAGCTATACCAACAACAATTGTGTCCCCTTATCAATTGGTCTCTGAGTGCCATATTGACAAGTTGCTGCCTTTTCTCTCCAGTGTGTAACAAAGTGATCCAAAGATTGTCCCTCTTCTTGTTTGCAGCATCCAAACACATCCCTTTCATAAATGACATTTGTAGCAGGTATGAGATCATCTTCCAGTACATTTACAATGGCTGTAACATTGTGTTGCTGATCTGCTGTGAGGGTCACATTGTGTTTATACACATGCCTGCATTCACTGCCCATGACTCTTCTCAGAGAGTTGCTGCCGGCACTCCTGCACATTTCTCATTCCAGCCTGTAGCCAGACAATAATCTTCACATTCAGCTCTGAAAGATTCCCAATTGCTGCTCCAATCCCCACTCATTGTCATCCCCTCTGGGGGAGGTATGCCATTCATGGCAGCCATATTGTCAGGAAGCCTCTGAGCTATCAAATCTCAGACAATCCTC
Source organism: Staurois parvus (assembly GCA_951230385.1). Taxonomy (NCBI): domain Eukaryota; kingdom Metazoa; phylum Chordata; class Amphibia; order Anura; family Ranidae; genus Staurois; species Staurois parvus. The sequence continues at coordinate 19,226 of CATNWA010003947.1, read as the reverse complement.
AGTCTCAGGCTGTAGTTCACAAACCTGTGTTTCCCAAAGCTGCTGCGCTCCAAACAAGAGGCTCAGTCCTGATTCCAGTCACTTCTGACACCATGTTTCCTGTACAGGAATGAAGACAACACAAGCTGCTGGTGTGAGGAATCATGTTGTACAACAGAACTGCATCCAGGTCAGCATAGAACAGGAAGCAGGAAGTAGAAGGCCATGCAATATTCCCGGATACAAGTCGGGTCACAGGATTTGTACAATGACTCTATAACAGTTTCCATCTTGTTGTATCATGAATGTAGTATGGAAGATGAGTCCTATGTACTAGGAATGGTCATTGGAAGGACAGAATAGGAGCCACATGATTGGCTGGCCAACCCCGTGACAGTATAGACTAGTGCAGGTGTTTTTCAACCTTTTTTGTGCAAAGGCACACTTTTTTCATGAAAAAAATCACGAGGCACACCACCATTAGAAAATGTTAAAAAAAATTTACCTCTGTGCCTATATTGACTATATATAAAGTAATTCTCTTGAATAGGAATCAAACACAAAGAAATTATTTTATAATTACTTTATTTGAAATAATAAAGTATTTTTATAATTGGACCCGGGGGCCGGACCAAGAGTAGATGAATGATGTGTATGTGTCATCCATAGTAAGTATAGTAATATTCCCCCATAGTAAGCATAGTAATTAATCCCCCATATAGTAATTCATCCTCCATATAGTAATTCATCCCCCATAGTAATTCATCCCTCATATAGTATTTCATCCCCCCATATAGTATTTCATCCCCCCATATAGTATTTCATCCCCCCATATAGTATTTCATCCCTCATATAGTAATTCATCCCTCATATAGTATTTCATCCCTCATATAGTATTTCATCCCTCATATAGTATTTCATCCCCCATATAGTATTTCATCCCCCCATATAGTATTTCATCCCCTCATATAGTATTTCATCCCTCATATAGTATTTCATCCCCCCATATAATAGTATTTCATCCCTCATACAGTAATTCATCCCTCATATAGTAATTCATCCCCCATATAGTTTTTCATCCCTCATATAGTATTTCATCCCCCCATATAGTATTTCATCCCTCATATAGTAATTCATCCCCCCCCATATAGTATTTTCATCCCCCCATATAGTATTTCATCCCCCCATATAGTATTTCATCCCTCATATAGTAATTCATCCCTGATATAGTAATTCATCCCCCATATAGTATTTCATCCCCCCATATAGTATTTCATCCCTCATAAAGTAATTCATCCCTCATATAGTATTTCATCCCCCACAGTACTATTCCCCCCCCCCCTTCTAGTAAGCCAAGTCCCCCGTGTCAATTCACTTACCTTTTGCGTTCCTCTCGCTGTCTTCCCGCGCGCCGTTCGGGTCTTCAGGGCGGACTGTGAGAGGAGCCTAGCTCCCCTCCCCTCACGTTCGGCACGCTGCCCCGCCTACACACATCCTGACAGCCACATCCGCAAGCCGGATTAAAAGGTCCGCGCGGACTTTTGGGGCTGCCAACCGAGAGAGGAGGCAGGGGAGCGGCCGACCGAGAGGAGGGAGGGGAGCAGGCGCCCGGCACACAGAAGGGTGACATTGATTGAGATCTGCCCGCTGTGTGTATACAATCACCCGGCTAATGTCTAATATCAGGGGACAAAATGTGCCGGTTGCATGAAAATGTGTCTCCCGTGAGGATCTTCCCCCCTTGATGTATCTGCGCATGTGCCACTTTCAGGCATAAGCAGACGATCAGCGATCTCGCTCTGAGAAAGTGTTAACTCCTTTTCATGCTGGATTGCAATTACAGGAGTCACATCCCTCGGATCACTGGATCACTGCTGCTGACGATCCCGATGTTACAGGAGTCACATCCCTCGGATCACTGCTGCTGACGATCCCGATATACAGGAGTCACATCCCTCGGATCACTGCTGCTGACGATCCCGATATTACAGGAGTCACATCCCTCGGATCACTGCTGCTGACGATCCCGATATTACAGGAGTCACATCCCTCGGATCACTGCTGCTGACGATCCCGATATTACAGGAGTCACATCCCTCGGATCACTGCTGCTGACGATCCCGATATTACAGGAGTCGCATCCCTCGGATCACTGCTGCTGACGATCCCGATATTACAGGAGTCGCATCCCTCGGATCACTGCTGCTGACGATCCCGATATTACAGGAGTCGCATCCCTCGGATCACTGCTGCTGACGATCCCGATATTACAGGAGTCGCATCCCTCGGATCACTGCTGCTGACGATCCCGATATTACAGGAGTCGTATCCCTCGGATCACTGCTGCTGACGATCCCGATATTACAGGAGTCGCATCCCTCGGATCACTGCTGCTGACGATCCCGATATTACAGGAGTCGCATCCCTCGGATCACTGCTGCTGACGATCCCGATATCCCCTCGGATCACTGCTGCTGACGATCCCGATATTACAGGAGTCGTATCCCTCGGATCACTGCTGCTGACGATCCCGATATTACAGGAGTCGTATCCCTCGGATCCCTGCTGACGATCCCGATATTACAGGAGTCACATCCCTCGGATCACTGCTGCTGACGATCCCGATATTACAGGAGTCGCATCCCTCGGATCACTGCTGCTGACGATCCCGATATTACAGGAGTCGCATCCCTCGGATCACTGCTGCTGACGATCCCGATATTACAGGAGTCGCATCCCTCGGATCACTGCTGCTGACGATCCCGATATTACAGGAGTCGCATCCCTCGGATCACTGCTGCTGACGATCCCGATATTACAGGAGTCGCATCCCTCGGATCACTGCTGCTGACGATCCCGATTACAGGAGTCGCATCCCTCGGATCACTGCTGCTGACGATCCCGATATTACAGGAGTCGCATCCCTCGGATCACTGCTGCTGACGATCCCGATATTACAGGAGTCGCATCCCTCGGATCACTGCTGCTGACGATCCCGATCAGGAGTCACATCCCTCGGATCACTGCTGCTGACGATCCCGATATTACAGGAGTCGCATCCCTCGGATCACTGCTGCTGACGATCCCGATATTATTACAGGAGTCACATCCCTCGGATCACTGCTGCTGACGATCCCGATATTACAGGAGTCACATCCCCTCGGATCACTGCTGTTGACGATCCCGATATTACAGGAGTCACATCCCTCGGATCACTGCTGCTGATGATCCTGATGTCGCCAAGCTGCTTGGGGGTTGACATGGCAAGTACAGTCACATGTGGGGGGATCAGTGATATTGGGGGGCCATAACATGTTTTGGTGGTGCAGTTACACGTGGGTGCCAGTCACATGGGGGTGGGGATTTGCAGCAAGGGAGACTGAGCTTATTGCTAGGGGGGAATGTTTGCCTCAATGGGGGCAGGCAGATCTTCACGGGGTACTGATCCTGGGGTGAGGGGGGGGTAATGACAAGGGGTGCAGATCTTCATGGGGGACTGATCTAGCTGTGGAATAATGACAAGGGGGGCAGATCTTCACGGGGGGACTGATCTTTCTGGGGGGGATGACAAGGGGGGGCAGATCTTCAAGGGGGACTGATCTTGCTGGGGGGGAATGACAAGGGGGGCAGATCTTCAAGGGGGACTGATCTTGCTGCGGGGGAATGACAGGGGGGGGGGCACATCTTCACGGGGGACTGATTTTGCTGGTGGGATAATGACAAGGGGGGCACATCTTCACGGGGGACTGATCTTGCTGGGGGGAATGACAAGGGGGGAAGATCTTCATGGGGGACTGATCTTGCTGGGGAATGACAAGGGGGGCACATCTTAACGGCGAATTGATCTTGCTGGGGGGGAATGACAAGGGGGGCACATCTTCACGGGGGACTGATTTTGCTGGGGGGTAATGACAAGGGGGGCACATCTTCACGGCGGACTGATCTTGCTGGGGGGGTATGACAAGGGGGGCAGATCTTCACGGGGGACTGATTTTGCTGGGGAATAATGACAAGGGGGGCAGATCTTCACGGGGGGCTGATTTTGCTGGGGAATAATGACAAGGGGGCAGATCTTCACGGGCGGATTGATCTTGCAGGGGGGGAATGACAAGGGGGCAGATCTTCACGGGGGACTGATCTTGCTGAGGGGGAATGACAAGGGGGGCACATCTTCACAGGGGACAGATCTTGGGGAAATGACAAGGGGGGCAGATCTTCACAGGGTACTGATCTTGGGGGGGAATGACAAAGGGGGGGGGCAGATCTTCACAGGGGGACTGATCTTGGGGGGGGGGAATGACAAGGGGGGCAGATCTTCACGGGGGACTGATCTTGCTGGGGAATAATGACAAGGGGGGCAGATCTTCACGGGGTACTGATCTTGGGGGGGTAATGACAAGGGGGACAGATATTCACGGTGGACTGATTTTGGGGGACTGGGGGGGGTAATGACAAGGGGGGCAGATCTTCATGGGGGGGACTGATCTAGCTGTGGTTATGGACAAGGGGGGCAGATCTTCACGTGCCACATTATTGGTATCAGTTGGGGGGAATAGTGCCCCATCATTGGTGTTAGTGGGATGAATAGTGCCCCATCATTAGTATCAGTGACACCAATGATGGGGCACTATTCCTCCCACTTACACCAAAGACACTTAACATGCTGACCCCTGCGCCAGGGTAGGTGCTGCTGCAGGGCAGCATACCTGGTTGCAGCAGCACCATCTGCACGGCACACTTACCGGGCGGTCAGCAGCTGTCCTCTTTCATTCACTCTGGCTGCTCCCTCACTCGATGTTGTGGGTCCGTTCGGGCTCTGGCTCCTTGCATGTGATTGGCCGCCTGTGTGCCTTTCTGAGCTACAGTTCTGTTGCCCAATCACCGGTGAGGAGGCGGAGGCGAGCAGCAGCGCAAACATGGAGTGAGGGAGCGGGCGGAGTGAATGAAGGAGCAGCGATTCCTGGACTGCATCATCGTGGGACTGGGACACGGAACCAGGTAAGACACAGCAGACCCCTTCCCGCTCCGGTACACAGTGTCCTTTCCATTGGACGGCAGCACCGCGCCAACCCCCTAAAAAGTTCCACCCTAGGTAAACGCCTTGTTTGCCTCGCAACAAATTTGCCCCTGGGTACAGTGACATGGTAGGGGGAGAGTTCAAATTTGAGTGGGGCAATGATATGGGGGTTGGCAGTGATATGGGGGGGCATTAAATATGAGGCACATTGACATTGGGGGGGGCAGTGACATGGTGGGGCTTGACATGGGGAGGACAGTGACATATGGTGTTGCCTGACATGGGGAGGACAGTGACATGGTGTTGCCTGACATGGTGTTGCCTGACATGGGGAGGGGGAGGACAGTGACATGAGGGGGCAGTGACATGGGGAGGACAGTGACATGTGAGGGGGGCAGTGACATGGGGAGGACAGTGACAAAGTGACATATGGGGGACAGTGACATGGGGTCCCTGACATGGGGAGGACAGTGACATGTGAGGGGGACAGTGACATGGGGAGGTCCTGACATGGGAGGACAATTACAATGACATATGGGGGACAGTGACATGGGGGGTCAGTGACATGGGGAGGACAGTGACATTGGGGGGACAGTGACATGGGGGGACAGTGACATTGGGGGGGACAATGACATAGGGGAGGACAGTGACATTGGGGGGTCAGTGACATGGAGGACAATTACAATGACATGGGGAGGACAGTGACATTGGGGGGTCAGTGACATGGGGGGACAGTGACATGGGGAGGACAATTACAATGACATGGGGAGGACAGTGACATTGGGGGGACAGTGACATGGGGGGACAATTACAATGACATGGGGAGGACAGTGACATTGGGGGGTCAGTGACATGGGGAGGACAATTACAATGACATGGGGGGGTGACATTGGGGGGTCAGTGACATGGGGAGGACAATTACAATGACATGGGGAGGACAGTGACATTGGGGGGGGTCAGTGACATGGGAGTGACAATGGGGAGGACAATGACATGGGGAGGACAGTGACATTGGGGGGTCAGTGACATGGGGAGGACAGTGACATTGGGGGGTCAGTGACATGGGGAGGACAATTACAATGACATGGGGAGGACAGTGACATTGGGGGGTCAGTGACATGGGGAGGACAATTACAATGACATGGGGGGAGGAGGACAGTGACATTGGGGGGTCAGTGACATGGGGAGGACACAATTACAATGACATGGGGAGGACAGTGACATTGGGGGGTCAGTGACATGGGGAGGACAATTACAATGACATGGGGAGGACAGTGACATTGGGGGGTCAGTGACATGGGGAGGACAATTACAATGACATGGGGAGGACAGTGACATTGGGGGGTCAGTGACATGGGGAGGACAATTACAATGACATGGGGAGGACAGTGACATTGGGGGGTCAGTGACATGGGGAGGACAATTACAATGACATGGGGGGACAGTGACATTGGGGGGTCAGTGACATGGGGAGGACAATTACAATGACATGGGGAGGACAGTGACATTGGGGGGTCAGTGACATGGGGAGGACAATTACAATGACATGGGGAGGACAGTGACATGGGGGGACAATGAGGACAGTGACATTGGGGGGTCAGTGACATGGGGAGGACAATTACAATGACATGGGGAGGACAGTGACATTGGGGGGTCAGTGACATGGGGGGAGGACAACATTACAATGACATGGGGAGGACAGTGACATGGGGGGGTCAGTGACATGGGAGGACAATTACAATGACATGGGGAGGACAGTGACATTGGGGGGTCAGTGACATGGGGAGGACAATTACAATGACATGGGGAGGACAGTGACATTGGGGGGTCAGTGACATGGGGAGGACAATTACAATGACATGGGGAGGACAGTGACATTGGGGGGTCAGTGACATGGGGAGGACAATTACAATGACATGGGGAGGACAGTGACATTGGGGGGTCAGTGACATGGGGAGGACAATTACAATGACATGGGGAGGACAGTGACATTGGGGGGTCAGTGACATGGGGAGGACAATTACAATGACATGGGGAGGACAGTGACATTGGGGGGTCAGTGACATGGGGAGGACAATTACAATGACATGGGGAGGACAGTGACATTGGGGGACAGTGACAGTGACATGGGGAGGACAGTGACATGGGGGGTCAGTGACATGGGACATGGGAGGACAATTACAATGACATGGGGAGGACAGTGACATTGGGGGGTCAGTGACAGTGACATGGAGGACAATTACAATGACATGGGGAGGACAGTGACATTGGGGGGTCAGTGACATGGGGAGGACAATTACAATGACATGGGGAGGACAGTGTGGTTGAGTTGTAGTCTGGATGTCGGTCAGTCTGTGTTGTCAGTTGCTTGTGCCCATGTTTTATGATCAGTTGTTGTGCCCATGTTTTATGATCAGTTGTGTGGAGTGTTGCTCGTGTTTGCTAGGAGTCTGTGTTTTTTGTTTGGGGTGCAGGAAATGTTTCATTTTGTCCTGTAATCAGGTTGAGGTGACGTGTGTCAGGTTGTCAGTCTGTTGTTTCTGTTCTGTTGGATTGGGATCATCCTTGGACTTCTGTAGGTAGATATGGGGGGGTGTCAGGCTGCTTGCGGTGTTGCTCTGTAATTCTTGGGTGTCATGGCCGGTGTTTTAGTCTTCATGCTGTTGTATGTTACATTGTTCATGTATGTCTGTTATCCTGTGAAATATCATTGTTCTATTTGTTGGTTTCTAACTCTTCTCTTTGTTCTCTGTTTTAGGTCCAGGCTTTGTTCGCTGTATACGGCATTGTTGTTGCTATTGGGTGTGCCCTTGCAGATCTTCAATGGTCACATCAACCTGTGACAGGACGTGTACTTATCCATGTGTGTGGATAGAGAACTTGGCTGATAATGGTGTATCCAGATCACCTTTCCAGAATTCTGCTCCTGTGACTTCTGGATAATTCATCTCCTTCATCTGTTTTCAGGCATCAATGTCTCACCTTGCAATAGTGTAGCCTACTTCCTCTGGTCAATAGCAGGAATAGACTCACCATTTTTAAACTCGGGCACTGCCCCAGGGCCAGGGGACAGTAGGGGGCCCCATGAGATGCCCCTGGTACCTTTTCCATAGGCTTTTTTTTTTTGGGCAAGGACACAGGGGCCCCCATGAGTGGTTAGTCCACCCCTGGTCAACAGTGAGAAAAAATAAATGAATGGACTATTGTTGTTATAGCAGTATTCAAGCATTCATTTATTGTTTAATGTGTTTTTTTTTTATCTTTTATATGATTTAAAATATATTTTCTAACATTTTTTGAAATAAAATGTTTTTTTTGTTTCACCAATAAAAGGGCCATGGCCTATTGTATCCTACTATCTAGTCATGTTTTGTATGTATCAACATTGTTATGGCTGATATTTAGATTTATGTTGTGCTTATCCACTTGTTGTCTGCAAGGTTTTACCTCCATGACGACAGCCTTTCTAGCTATTCATTACAGCGCTACTTTAACTGGCCGTTGCAGAGTCATGTAATGTTGTAATAACATTGAATTTGATTACCAATATATATATAAATATTATTTTTATTATTTATTTTTACTTTGTATTATTTTGCATCACCACTGTTTATTTTCCATGATAAATTGATTTTAAAGGCTTAAGTTCTTTCAGCTTCATGCATTGTATGCATGCATTACAAAAACATGTATGCTGCAGTACACCCATCCCCGCCAACCCCCCCCCCCACAATATTTACTTGATCCCCATTGATATCAATGAATGGCCACAACAGCCTTGGCTGTCCCTTTTCTCTGCCTTGTCATTGGCTCCCACTGCTGTAAATCACAGGCAGTCATGTAATGAAGTAAGAGGAGGCGTGGCCAAGCCGTGGCCTGTGTGTGAATGGACACATGGACCATCATCTTGCCAATGCACCTGCTTGGGTGTCTCCATAGGAAGTTAAGTATCATTTTTTTTTTTCTTAGTTTCAAAAGAAAATTAAACTTTCATATAGCTTTTGAAAAGACTGGAAATATGTAAAATTAAAAAATACTTTCTACTCCAATAAAATCCTATTTCTTTAGATGAATGTAGGCAATAATGGATCATCCGACATGTCTTTTCTATGTGTTATTAATTGGTTGGGGGGAACAATACAGTCTATAAACTATGTTCTATACAATATATCTGATCATTCTTCAGTCATGATGAACTCTCGTCTTCTTTTTCTCGAGGCTCTAAAATGCCCAAATGATATCTGTATGGAAATTAGAATTTTTTTTTTTTTTTTTTTTTTTGTTTTGATTAACTAATTGCCAACAGCAGATATCCGAATGACGGCTACACTGCGTCCGGCCAGTTCTGGGTGGACATCATATGACGTCCTCCCAGAACGCGCTCTCCTGGGCGCCCCCTGGTCCGCACACCCGGCGATCTCCGTGATCGCTGTGTTCTATGTACACGGCTGATCACGTAATGTGTTAAAAGGCCAATTATGCCTGGATTTCAGCACCTGATCAGCCGTGTCCAATGACACACTGATCACCGGGAAATGCCATTGCAGGTTCTCTTTCCTCACGCTGTCAGAGCACCAGGAAAGTACTGACGAGAACCGGCAGTTGTCAGAGCGGGGATCGGCACCGACATTAGGCCAGTGATGATCAGTGCCTTGAGGATCGGTGCCCAGCAGTGCCACCCACCAGTTACGCCCACCTGTGCCTAGCACTGCACCAATCTGTACACCCACCTGTGTCAGCCACCTGTGCCCAGCAGTGTACCCAGTGCACCCACCTGTGCCCACCAGTGCCACCCACCTGTGCCCACCAGTGCCACCCACCTGTGCCCACCACCCACCTGTGCCCATCAGTGCAGCCCAGCAGTTGCACCAGTCAGCGCCCAGCAGTGATGCCAGTCAGTGCCACCTATCAGTGCTGTCTATCAGTACCCATTATCAGTGCTGCCTATCTGTGCTACCTCATTAGTGCTGCCTATCAGTGCCATTGAGTGCTGCTTATCAGTGCCCATCACTGCTGCCTATCAGTGCCCATCAGTGCCCATCAGTGCTGTCTATCAGTGCCCATCAGTGCTGCTGTCTATCAGTGCCCATCACTGCTGTCTATCAGTGCCCAGCAGTGCTGCCTATCAGTGCTGTCTATCAGTGCCCAGCAGTGCTGCCTATCAGTGCTGTCTATCAGTGCCCGATCAGTGCTGCCTCATCAACGTACATCATTGAAGGAGAAAATTTACCTTTTTTAAAAATTGTATAATAGAAACAAAGCAATTTTTTTTTTTTTATTGTTTGCACTTTCTTTTTTTATATATTGCAAAAAGTAAAGTGCCCAGCAGTGCTTAAATACCACCAAAAGAAAGCTCTATTTGTGAGAAAAAGATAACCATTTCATATGGGTACAATGTTGCATGACCGCGCAAATTGTCATTCAAAGTGCAACAGCGCTGAAAGAAAATGAAAATTGGCCGGTAAAGAAGGAGGTACAAGTGCCGGTAGGGAAGGAGTACAAGTGCCGGTAAAGGAGGTAGGAGGTACAAGTGCCGGTAGGGGGGGTAAAAGTGCCGGTAGGGAAGGAGGTATAAGTGCCGGTAGGGAAGGAGGTACAAGTGCCGGTAGGGAAGGAGGTACAAAGTGCCGGTAGGGAAGGAGGTACAAGTGCCGGTGCCGTGCCGGGAAGGAGGTACAAGTGCCCGTAGGGAAGGGGAAGGAGGTAAGGAGGTACAAGTGCCGGTAGGTAGGGAAGGGAAGGAGGTACAAGTGCCGGTAGGGAAGGAGGTAGGTAGGGAAGGAGGTACAAAACATAAGTGTGCCGGTAGGGAAGGGGTAAGGCCGGTAGGTAAAGTGCCCCCGTGTAGGGAAGGAGGTAAGGAGGTAAGTGCCGGTAGGGAAGGAGGTAGTCTGATCTTGTATGTGCCCTTGGTAGGGAAGGAGGAAAAGTGCCGGTAGGGAAGGAGGTAAAGGAGGTAAGTGCCGGTAGGGAAGGAGGTATAAGTGCCGGTAGGGAAGGTAGTGTACAAAGTGCCCCAGGGAAGGAGGTATAAGTCCCGGTGGGAAGGAGGTATAAGTGCCGGTAGGGAAGGAGGTATAAGTGCCGGTAGGGAAGGAGGTATAAGTGCCGGTAGGGAAGGAGGTATAAGTGCCGGTAGGGAAGGTAGGGTAAAGGGAGGTAAAGTGCCCCCCCAAGGGAAGGAGGTACAGTGCCCCCCCCCCTAGGGAAGGAGGTAAAAGTGCCGGTAGGGAAGGAACAACAAGTAATAAGTGCCCAGGGAAGGAGGTATAAGTACCCGAGAGAGCCCTAGGGAACCACCACTAATACACTGGGAACAGAGAAGACACTCACCTTCCGACTCTATTATTATTATGTATTATTAATAAATGTCCCCCGTGTAGTACGGTCATCCTCTGACTGGTGGAGTCTGATCTTGTGTGCTGACTCTTGTCATTATCTTTTCATTTCATTATCTTTTCATTTAAATTGAACTCATTTTTTTGCAACATTTAAACATGTAACATGTTAGGAACGTTGTGCTCACCCTTCAATGTTGTCCTACAAGATCATCAATTCCATCTGTATCTGTTATCCTGTGTAATTCTTTATCCCCTCACTGACATGTCCTGTTTTATGTCATGCATTTGTCAGGGTGCAATCTGCAGGCTTTGCCGTGGCAACCAAACCAGAGACACTGGAGAGCTCAAAACAGGATTTCCCCCCCCCTCCCCCCCTCAACCACCATTCCCCATCACACTGTGTGTAAACACCCCCCCAGGGTCATGTCATCAAATACCCCCCCCCTTCAACCACAAAGAGAGCCTGACATTGAACAACAAGACCCCACCCCTACCCGAGAGAGCCCTCCACTACCACCACTCCCCCATACACTGGGAACACCCCTCCCCCCACAACCCCCTCCAGACACTGACCCCCCCCCCCCCTTCAACCACAAAGAGAGCCTGACATTGAACAACAAGACCCCACCCCTACCCGAGAGAGCCCTCCCCCCTCCACTACCACACCACTCCCCATAACTGGCAACACCCCTCCCCCCACAAGCCAGAGAGACACTGACCCCCCTTGTTTAGAGAGATGATGTCATGAAGATGAGGTAACACTAGGGGAAAGGCTGCTGATGAGGTCATCATCATACATATGTCTGCAGAAAGCAACACCTTGTCATAAGATCAACAGCTGCCATCTGCTAATTTCACCTCTTCAAAAAAAAGACAAAATGTTTTTTCTATCAGAATACTTCTCATTGCAATCCCAAGTAAACATTTCTCTTTACCATTGTGTCATTTATAAACTACATTCATGTCACATGCAGGGGCCAAATCACCATTTGGAAACTCGGCCAGTGCCCGAGGGCCCGGGGTCAGTATGGGGTCCCATGAGATGCCCCTGGGTACCTTTTTCATAGTCTATTTTGGAGTTTGGCCAAGGACACAATGGCCCCATGGTCCCCTATTGCCCCAGGCCCCATGAGTTGTCAGTTTGCCCCTGGTAACATAGTACTATATGAAATGAACATTGATGAGACAATGCCACCCACCTTTGTCACACAACCTGTGCCCATCAGTGCCACCCACCAATGCTCATCAGTGCAGCCCAGTAGTTCTGCCACTCCTTGCCCAGCAGTAGCCCCAGTCAGTGACACCAGTCAATGCCGCCTAGCAGTGCCGCCTATCCGCGCCATCTCATTAGTGCTGTCTATGAGTGCCCTTCAGTGCTGACTATCAGTGCCGCCTATCATTGCCCATAAGTGATGCCTATCAGTGCCGCATCATCAACACACATCAGTGAAGGAGAAAAATTACCAGTTTTCACAATGTTTTAATAGAAACATAGAAATGTTTCGGGGGCACTATTATTGATTATAGAGCAAACAGTTAAACACACAGTGGAGAGTACATACCACGAAAAGAAGGTTGTATTTGGGACAAAAAATGATAAAACTTCAGATGGGTACAGTTCTGCATGAACAACCAATTGTAATTGAAAGTGCGACAGCGCATAAAGCTGAAAATTGTCGGGGGCAGGAAGGGGTAGAAGTGCCCTGTAGGCAGGAAGGGGTAGAAGTGCCCTGTAGGTAGGCAGGAAGGGGGTAGAAGTGTCCTGTAGGGAGGAAGGGGGTAGAAGTGTGTCCTGTAGGCAGGAAGGGAGTAGAAGTGCCTGTAGGCAGGAAGGGGGTAGAAGTGCCTGTAGGCAGGAAGGGGGTAGAAGTGTCCTGTAGGCAGGAAGGGGGTAGAAGTGTCCTGTAGGCAGGAAGGGGGTAGAAGTGTCCTGTAGGCAGGAAGGGGGTAGAAGTGTCCTGTAGGCAGGAAGGGGGTAGAAGTGTCCTGTAGGCAGGAAGGGGGTAGAAGTGTCCTGTAGGCAGGAAGGGGGTAGAAGTGTCCTGTAGGCAGGAAGGGGGTAGAAGTGCCCTGTAGGCAGGAAGGGGGTAGAAGTGTCCCTGTAGGCAGGAAGGGGGGTAGAAGTGTCCTGTAGGCAGAAGGGGGTAGAAGTGTCCTGTAGGCAGGAAGGGGGTAGAAGTGTCCTGTAGGCAGGAAGGGGGTAGAAGTGCCCTGTAGGCAGGAAGGGGGGGTAGAAGTGTCCTGTAGGCAGGAAGGGGGTAGAAGTGTCCTGTAGGCAGGAAGGGGTAGAAGTGTCCTGTAGGCAGGAAGGGGGTAGAAGTGGTAGGCAGGAAGGGGGTAGAAGTGTCCTGTAGGCAGGAAGGGGGTAGAAGTGTCCTGTAGGCAGGAAAGGGGGCAGGAAGGGGGTAGAAGTGTCCTGTAGGCAGGAAGGGGGTAGAAGTGCCCTGTAGGCAGGAAGGGGGTAGAAGTGTCCTGTAGGCAGGAAGGGGGTAGAAGTGCCCTGTAGGCAGGAAGGGGGTAGAAGTGCCCTGTAGGCAGGAAGGGGGTAGAAGTGCCCTGTAGGCAGGAAGGGGGTAGAAGTGCCCTGTAGGCAGGAAGGGGGTAGAAGTGCCCTGTAGGCAGGAAGGGGGGTAGAAGTGTGCCCAGTGGCAGGGAGGGGGGGGTAGAAGTGTCCCTGTAGGCAGGAAGGGGGTAGAAGTGCCGGTAGGCAGGAAGGGGGTAGAAGTGTCCTGTAGGCAGGGAGGGGGGGTAGAAGTGTCCTGGTAGGCAGGAAGGTAGGAAAGTGCCTTGTAGGCAGGAAGGGGGTAGAAGTGCCCGGTAGGCAGGAAGGGGGTAGAAGTGCCCTGTAGGCAGGAAGGGGGTAGAAGTGCCCGGTGGGCAGGAAGGGGGGGGGGGTAGAAGTGTCCTGTAGGCAGGAAGGGGGTAGAAGTGCCCTGTAGGCAGGAAGGGGGTAGAAGTGTCCTGTAGGCAGGAAGGGGGTAGAAGTGTCCTGTGGGCAGGAAGGGGGTAGAGAAGTGTCCTGTAGGCAGGAAGGGGGTAGAAGTGCCCTGTAGGCAGGAAGGGGTAGAAGTGTCCTGTAGAGGAAGGGGGTGTGTCCTGTAGGCAGGAAGGGGGTAGAAGTGTCCTGTAGGCAGGAAGGGGGTAGAAGTGTCCCTGTAGGCAGGAAGGGGGTAGAAGTGTCCTGTAGGCAGGAAGGGGGTAGAAGTGCCCCTGTAGGCAGGAAGGGGGTAGAAGTGCCCTGTAGGCAGTAGGCAGGAAGGGGGTAGAAGTGCCCTGTAGGCAGGAAGGGGGTAGAAGTGCCCTGTAGGCAGGAAGGGGGTAGAAGTGCCCTGTAGGCAGGAAGGGGGTAGAAGTGCCCTGTAGGCAGGAAGGGGGTAGAAGTGCCCTGTAGGCAGGAAGGGGGTAGAAGTGCCCTGTAGGCAGGAAGGGGGTAGAAGTGCCCTGTAGGCAGGAAGGGGGTAGAAGTGCCCTGTAGGCAGGAAGGGGGTAGAAGTGCCCTGGTAGGCAGGAAGGGGAAGGGGGTAGAAGTGCCCTGTAGGCAGGAAGGGGGTAGAAGCGCCCGGTAGGCAGGAAGGGGGTAGAAGTGCCCGTAGGCAGGAAGGGGGTAGAAGTGCCCGGTAGGCAGGAAGGGGGTAGAAGTGCCCGGTAGGCGGGGGGTAAGGGGGGTTAGGTATCCATTCAATGTATCCTCTGATAATCATAGAGGCCATGAAATAATGTATCACTTTAATTCATGATACTGCAGAATGTGAAATTGTAGCACTGAAATATCGGGGTGCCAATTGTGACCCCTAAATTGCTGTAACACGACCTACCAACCACAGACATCCACAACAAAACTACCACAAACAATTATTGACAGACTTCCGCCCCTTCTGCCATAAACAGCACCCCTACCAAAGTAACCATGTCAAGTGACAGAACTGCAACTGCACTGACATCCGTGTGCCCATATGAATGGCGTAGCGTGCAAAGGGTTATATATTGTGTACATGTGCCCCCCCTTGTCATAGAAAGATCAGTCCCCAGTGTAGATGTGCCCCCCTTGTCATTTCCCCCCAGCAAGATCAGTCCCCCGTGAAGATGTGCCCCCCCTTGTCATTCCCCCCCCCAGCAAGATCAGTCCCCCGTGAAGATGTGCCCCCCTTGTCATTCCCCCCAGCAGATCAGTCCCCCGTGAAGATGTGCCCCCCTTGTCACTCCCAGCAAGATCAGTCCCCCCGTGAAGATCTGCCCCCCTTGTCATTCCCCCAGCAAGATCAGTCCCCCATGAAGATCTGCACCCCTTTGTCATTACCCCCCCCTCACCCCAAGGATCAGTACCCCGTGAAGATCTGCCCCCCATTGACGCAAACATCCCCCCCTAGCAATAAGCTCAGTCTCCCTTGCTGCAAATCCCCACCCCCATGTGACTGGCACCCACGTGTAACTGCACCACCAAAACATGTTATGGCCCCCCAATATCACTGATCCCCCCACATGTGACTGTACTTGCACATGTGACTGTACTGTGCACATGTCCCCCCCAAGCAGCTTGGCGACATCAGGATCGTCAGCAGCAGTGATCCGAGGGATGTGACTCCTGTAATATCGGGATCGTCAGCAGCAGTGATCCGAGGGATGTGACTCCTGTAATATCAGGATCGTCAGCAGCAGTGATCCGAGGGATGTGACTCCTGTAATCGGGATCGTCAGCAGCAGTGATCCGAGGGATGTGACTCCTGTAATATCGGGATCGTCAGCAGCAGTGATCCGAGGGATGTGACTCCTGTAATATCGGGATCGTCAGCAGCAGTGATCCGAGGGATGTGACTCCTGTAATATCGGGATCGTCAGCAGCAGTGATCCGAGGGATGTGACTCCTGTAATATCGGGATCGTCAGCAGCAGTGATCCGAGGGATGTGACTCCTGTAATATCGGGATCGTCAGCAGCAGTGATCCGAGGGATGTGACTCCTGTAATATCGGGATCGTCAGCAGCAGTGATCCGAGGGATGTGACTCCTGTAATATCGGGATCGTCAGCAGCAGTGATCCGAGGGATGTGACTCCTGTAATATCGGGATCGTCAGCAGCAGTGATCCGAGGGATGTGACTCCTGTAATATCGGGATCGTCGTCAGCAGCAGTGATCCGAGGGATGTGACTCCTGTAATATCGGGATCGTCAGCAGCAGTGATCCGAGGGATGTGACTCCTGTAAATATCGGATCGTCAGCAGCAGTGATCCGAGGGATGTGACTCCTGTAATATCGGGATCGTCAGCAGCAGTGATCCGAGGGATGTGACTCCTGTAATATCGGGATCGTCAGCAGCAGTGATCCGAGGGATGTGACTCCTGTAACATCGGGATCGTCAGCAGCAGTGATCCGAGGGATGTGACTCCTGTAATATCGGGATCGTCAGCAGCAGTGATCCGAGGGATGTGACTCCTGTAACATCGGGATCGTCAGCAGCAGTGATCCGAGGGATGTGACTCCTGTAATATCGGGATCGTCAGCAGCAGTGATCCGAGGGATGTGACTCCTGTAATATCGGGATCGTCAGCAGCAGTGATCCGAGGGATGTGACTCCTGTAATATCGGGATCGTCAGCAGCAGTGATCCGAGGGATGTGACTCCTGTAATATCGGGATCGTCAGCAGCAGTGATCCGAGGGATGTGACTCCTGTAACATCGGGATCGTCAGCAGCAGTGATCCGAGGGATGTGACTCCTGTAATATCGGATCGTCAGCAGCAGCAGCAGTGATCCGAGGGATGTGACTCCTGTAATATCGGGATCGTCAGCAGCAGTGATCCGAGGGATGTGACTCCTGTAATATCAGGATCGTCAGCAGCAGTGATCCGAGGGATGCGACTCCTGTAATTGCAATCCAGCATGAAAGGAGTTAACACTTTCTCAGAGCGAGATCGCTGATCGTCTGCTTATGCCTGAAACTGGCACATGCGCATACATCAAGGGGGGCAGATCCTCAGCTTCCATATCAGACTAAGGGAAAATGGCCGCTGGAGGAGGGACAGGCGGGCTACAACAAAATGGAGGAGGGAGATCTAACCCACTGCACTGTAATGTGATAACTGTGTTTCATTGATAATAGACCAGGAAAAAATTGCCACCAAAGGAGGTACAGGTGGTCTACAAGAAAATGTAGGAGGGAGATCTAATCCACTGCACTGTAATGTGATAAATGAGATAAATGAAATTAGACCAAGGGAAAATGGCCACCAAATAAAGGACAGACAAGCTACAACATAATGGCGCCCGATTAGTCTATTAAGGATTATAATGGTATATATAGGCAGCTGTACGTCCGATGGCCAACTCCTGAGGAAGTCACGTGATGTGATGTAACCTGTAGAGTGGGACAATGACGTCAAGCTGTTAAATGAGAAGATTACGAGCCGCCATCATCTTTTGCTTTTCAGGTTTTTTCCCTGTTGTTTTATTCTATTCAGCTTTTTTTGTACCAGCACCATCTAGTGTCTGCTCTCCATACTGCACCCTCTGTATAAATCTGTCTGCAGTCACTTCCTGTCTGGTGTCACTTCCTGTCTGTGTCACTTCCTGTCCTGAGAACACTTTCTTCCTCTCAGCCATTTTAGATCAGCTTCAAGAAGGTCCAACAGAATCGGTCTCCATCCTGAACACACGGCCACCATAGGGCCAGCATGGGATCTTCTCCATGTCAGAGCACACGGGTAAGTCAGGTGGATCTCCTATTCCTGGTCCCGGCTCCTGTCCCTGCTATAGACGGACCAATCATCTGTGACTGAACCTTCCTCCTCGTCATCGATGATCTGGGTGTATTATTATTATTTATTCCAGGTACTTATATAGCGCCGTCAGTTTACATCTATATTGTACATTCCCATCAGTCCCCGCCCCCGAGGAGCGTACAATCTAGGGGCCCTAACTCACATTCATACATACACATACTAGGGACAACATAGGAGACAATTCACCCCAGCATGTCTTTGTAGTGTGGGAGGAAACTATAGTACTTGGAGAAAACCCACAAAAGGCACAGGGAGAACATGCAAACTCCAGGCAGGTGGTGCCATGGTTGGGATTTGAACCAACAACCCGAGTACTGCCAGGAGGAAGTGCTAACCACTCAGCCACTGTGCTGCCCCGTGCTGTATATATCTCAGCATGTACTTCTCAGTGTTGGTTTCCTCCTCATTGCCGGCCATTAAATGGGCCTCAGAATGGCTCCGGTATTCCCTCCTAGGAAGGACATTCAGGCCGATCTCCCACCATGTTCCTCTGATGTGTCCGAGACAGAATAACAGGAGAGACACCAGGAGAACCCGCTGGGACCTGACACTCCGAGAACCAGAGTTATGGTGGAGTATAGACCCTTCCTGAGATACTCCTCCCTGGGAACGTCATACCTCCGTACTCCTCTCCTGTACATACCCATCACTGTCATACCTCCGTACTCCTCTCCTGTACATACCCATCACTGTCATACCTCATCACTGTCATACTCCTCTCCTGTACATACCCATCACTGTCATACCTCCGTACTCCTCTCCTGTACATACCCATCACTGTCATACCTCCGTACTCCTCTCCTGTACATACCCATCACTGTCATACCTCCGTACTCCTCTCCTGTACATACCCATCACTGTACATACCCATCACTGTCATACCTCCGTACTCCTCTCCTGTACATACCCATCACTGTCATACCTCCGTACTCCTCCCATCACTGTCATACCTCCGTACTCCTCTCCTGTACATACCCATCACTGTCATACCTCCGTACTCCTCTCCTGTACATCCCATCACTGTCATACCTCCGTACTCCTCTCCTGTACATACCCATCACTGTCATACCTCCGTACTCCTCTCCTGTACGTACCCATCACTGTCATTCCTCCGT
>CATNWA010003946.1:0-19377 GCA_951230385.1 Staurois parvus | reverse complement strand
GCAAGGGGGAAACCGTCGTTCCATGGCGCACTATGCCAACCCGAATTCCGGGGATAGTCCTCCACTGCCCGGTACCCTCCCTGAGTGTATAGGGCCCTTGGGCCGTTGCGGTGCCAGCGGGCTCAAACAAGAGGAAAAGCCTCAAAAAATCCCGTCACTGACGAAACATGGGTCTCGCTTCTTCGGAGCCGGGGGCCCAGTTTTTTGGGGGCCCCCCCGTATAGGAAAAAATAAACCCTCCCCTCACCGTTCGGGGGAAAAGGTTGGGGGCTGGGGGTAAAAAATATAGTTGACAGGGTTACAAAAGGGCCCTGAATCTATTCGGTCCCGGAAAAATTTCCCGGGTGGGGGACAGGGGGTTCTGGGGGGGGAAAAACCCCGGGAGTTCCTAAGGGGGTTCCCCCAACCCCTGGTAGAGGGCAAAGGTTTGCTGCCTGTCCAATACCAAAAAACCCCCCTTAGGCCCCTAATTCCCCAGTGTAAGGGTCTCCATCCCCCCCGTTTTTTTTTTTTTGGGCAGAATGTGCGTCCAGAGGGTAAGTTACCCTTCCAGGCTCAGTCATGGCCGCAAGATGTGCTGTCTGGCTCCGCCACAAAGGTGATCTCAAGATGGTCCAAAACGGCACGGGGTTTCCCAGACACCAACGGATGTCTAAGTCCCAGGCCGCCGTTTACACCCAGGGCACCAATGATGGTGGGGATGGACGCTTGGTGCAAACTGCATGAACCAGGTAGCTGCTCCCTGGGCCACCCCCGGCTGTGCAAGAGGGGTCACCGCTGGGAGGGTTTCATTTGTGCCCGCGGTTTGAGCCTGCTGTGAAGGAGAACGACAGGTGAATCCACGATCAGAGCTGGATGGATGGGATGACAGATTACCGATCGAGCTGGATGGATTGGATGACAGATCCCATCCGAGCGGGATTGGAATGGGCGCAACTCATCAGGAAGTAGGACGATGGTTCCAGGGAATAAGGACGGGTCGGTATTGTGAGGGCAAGGTGGTACAGGGGAGTGTAAGAGGAGAATTGGTCGGGGTCACAAGCCAGGTTTCAGCAGGTAGCGGGCAACGCGGTACCGAGGGTCAGCAGATGGATGGTCAGGGTCGAGCCACGGGTCAGAAGCAAGAGAGGGTCAGAATATAAACAGAACTAGGCAGAGTTTGGCAACATAGGAAGCGTACTTACAGGACGGATACATGGACCTTGCGGCAACCCTGGTGATGCACAGGGCAGCTTTAAATAGAGCGCCCTCGTTTTCTCCCATTTGGTGCGCGGCCAGCGATCGCTACTGCGCATAACAGCGCGGCCTGCCGCCGCGGATCGCCGCTGGGTCAGTTCGGCCAGTCTGCAGAGTATCGCGCGCACGCCGAGGACCCGGGGATCCCTGACAAGGGACATGGGCCTATTCACCACAACCCTGGCACGGTGGTTGTGGGGGTCAGCGGCCGGGGGGATTATCAGAATCTGGGAAGCCCCCTTTAACAAGGGGGCCCCCAGATCCCGGCCCCCCCCTACGTGAATGAGTCTGCGGTACATGGTCCCGCAGGCTCATTCACAAAAAAAAAGTGTTGGTGTAAAAAAAACACAGTACAGGGTCTTTGATAAGTCCTTTATTAAAACAATGTCCCCCCGAAGTAGATCCAATGTCAATCGCGGTGGCGGCAGGACCCGAAAAAAAAGAAAAAAAAAAAAGTTGTTCCGCTCCCGTCCGAGGCTTCCAGCCTTGTGAAAAAAGGCTAGCTGACATTTCTTATATAGGTATGGGGCGGGGCCAGCCGGGGACATCATCCCCGCCCTTACCTATGTAGGAATTGTCAGCCTGTCTCTCCACTGAGGCTATCTAGCTGAATGCAGGAGACAGTCTGACATTTCTTATATAAGCTATGGGGCGGGGCCAGCCGGGAACAGCAAGCATGTGACATGGGGCGGGTCACTCGGATTATGTCCCCAGGCTGGCCCCGCCCCATACCTATATATAAGAAATGTCATCTAGCCTTTTCTTCAACAAGGCTGGAAGCCTCCGAAGAAAGGGTCCCTTTTTTCGGGTCCCTGCCACTGCCACGATTGACGTTGGATCTACTTCGGGGGACATTGTTTTAATAAAGGACTTCTCAAAGACCCTGTACTGTGTTTTTTTACAAAACACTTTTTTTTTTTTGTGAATGAGTTTGCGGGACCATGTACCGCAGACTCCTTCACGTAGGGGGGGGGGCGGGCGATCTGGGGGCCCCCTTGTTAAAGCGGGCTTCCAAATTCTGATAAGCCCCCGCCCCGCAGACCCCCACAACCACCGGCCAGGGTTGTGGGGAAGAGGCCCTTGTCCTCATCAACATGGGGACAAGGTGCTTTGGGGGGGAGCCCCCCTGCCCCAAAGCACCCCCCCCATGTTGAGGGCATGTGGCCTGGTATGGTTCAGGAGGGGGGGGGCGCTCGCGATCGCCCCCCCCCCCCTTTCCTGACCTGCCGGGCTGCATGCTCGGATAAGGGGTCTGGTATGGATATTGAGGGGGGACCCACGCTGGTTTTTTTTTAAATTTCAGCGTGGAGTTCCCCCTTAATATCCATACCAGACCTGAAGGGCTTGGTAAGGATGAGAGGGGGGGACCCATTCGCTGTTTTTTTTTTTTTTTTTTATTATTGCGGACCTTTATTTTACATTCAGCTGTCAAAATAAATATTATCTAGACCTTTGAAATAAGTAAAATCATTACAGAAATAATTATAAAGGATAAGAAACAAAAATAGAATCACTAGAACTAAGGAAATCTAAATAGATTACATGAAGATATGCTTAGTGCTGTTTATTAAACACAGTAGACGTGACCGAGTGCCGCTGTCAGAGGAATCCACAGTAAGATTCACTATTAGTCAGTGGTTAAATACATCTTCTAGAGGGCAAATGTTTAATTAAATTGTTGATGAGAGGTCTCTTTATTAGTAACATATCTTTTTGTCTTGAAAATATTATTTTATTTCTTCCATTTACCTTCATATTGTCAGTTAAGCTGACATTTAGACCCTGATTCACTATTGAGCGTGGGCGCATATTCATGGGCTTAAGCCCAATTTTCATGGGCGTCCATCTATTTTTTACCCTGCAACCTAATTCACTATTGACCAAAACCCATAAGCAGATGCCCAATCTAATTCACAAAAAGACACACGCCCGGAATCAGACTCACAAAGCAGACTTGCTAAGAAGCACGTCTAACACCATGAAAAATCACTGCAGAGACATGTTCACTTAGAAATTTGCTTTGCCAAATATCAGGACTTCACTTTAAACAATATCTGCTATTTCCAAAAAAAATTAAGAATGTGTTAAAAATCATTTTTTTTCAAGGAAATCGACACAGTAAAAATCTAGACGCCCGTGCAGTGTCTTTGGCAGATGTAACTGAGCATGTGCGAACACATTTTAGACTTCTGCCATGGGCGTTTGTTTTTTTAGCCACTGACTAATAGTGAATCTTACTGTGGATTCCTCTGACAGCCGGCACTCGGTCGTGACTACTGTGTTTAATAAACAGCACTAAGCATATCTTCATGTAATCTAATTAGATTTCCTTAGTTCTAGTGATTCTATTTTTGTTTTCTTATCCTTTATAATTATTTCTGTAATGATTTTACTTATTTTCAAAGGTCTAGATAATATTTATTTTGACAGCTGAATGTAATAATAAAGGTCCGCAATAAAAAAAAAAAAAAAACCAAAACAGCGTGGGTCCCCCCTCTCATCCTTACCAAGCCCTTCAGGTCTGGTATGGATATATAAGGGGGAACTCCACGCTGAAATTTAAAAAAAAAAAAACAGCGCGGGTCCCCCTCAATATCCATACCAGACCCTTATCCGAGCATGCAGCCCGGCAGGTCAGGAAAGGGGGGGGGACGAGCGAGCGCCCCCCCCTCCTCCTGAACCATACCAGGCCACATGCCCTCAACATGGGGGGGTGCTTTATACTTTTTAATGTCAAATATAAATAGCGCAGCTCTCTGCAGGGACAGAAGTAATTACTTTGCTATTATATTTGCCGGCCGTAGATGGGGCGAAAATCGAACAATTTTTTTACCATTGGTGGTAACGTCGGCCCATTGAACAACCGATTTTTTTTTTTTTTTTAAACGGTCAGTTTTTTGCCCCATCTATGGCCTGCATTTTTCTTTTTCTTCTTTTTCTTATTCTTTTTTTTTTATTCTTCTTTTTCATTTTTGTCTTCTTTTTCTTGCAGGTCATGGCTCATGTGTAGATTTTTTATCTGTTAAAAGATCAGCCAAATTTGACGATCATTGCAGCTAAAATCGGACAATCTGCAAAATCGGCCAATTTTTTATCCAAATTTACCAATTAAAAAAAGTTGCAAAATCCCCAAAAATGGCTGACCAATTAACCAACAAACGGCCCGAAAATCAGCCAATTTTTTTTTTGCGGACGATTTTAGACCCATCTAAAGCAGGCCATAGATGGGTCTAAAATCGGCCGATTTTCTGCCGAAAAAAAAAATCGAACGATTTTCGGGCCGTTAGTGGGTTAATTGGTCAGCCATTTTTTTCGGGATTTTGGCACATTTTTTTTTTATCAGTAAATTTGGAACAAAAAAATTCCAACTTTACTGGTAAACAAAATATGCTAAAATCCCAAAAAATGGCCTACCAATTATCCCACTAATGGAAGAGGCCCTTGTCCCCATTAACATGGGGACAAGGTGCTTTGGGGGGGAGCCCCCCTGCCCCAAAGCACCCCCCCATGTTGAGGGCATGTGGCCTGGTATGGTTCAGGAGGGGGGGCGCTCGCGCTCGTCCCCACCCCTTCCTGACCTGCCGGGCTGCATGCTCGGATAAGGGTCTGGTATGGATTTTGGGGGGATCCCCAAGCTGTTTTTTTTTAATTTCAGCGTGGAGTTCCCCCTTAATATCCATACCAGATCCGAAGGGCTTGGTACGGATGGGAGGGGGGACCCTGCGCTTTTTTTTTTTTTTACATTCAGCTGTCAGTGGGGAACCCCGCTGAAAGTTGAAACATTAACACATGGCTGTCGCTCCTACAATCCCGCATGAGTTATGTTATCAACTCATGCAGCATTTTAGTAGCGAAAACCAATGCAGCGCTCATGTTTCAGCTGTCGGCGGAGTTCCCCACTGACAGTTGATGTAAAAGTATTGCAGGGAATTATAAACAATTTTTAAAAAACCCGGCGTGGGGTCCCCCCTCCCATCCATACTAAGCCCTTCGGGTCTCGTATGGATGTTAAGGGATAACTCCATGCTGAAATTAAAAAAAAAAACAGCATGGGGTACCCCCCAAATCCATAACAGATACTTATCCGAGCATGCAGCCCGGCAGGTCAGGAAAAGGGGGGGGGCGAGCGAGTGCCCCCCCCTCCTGAACCATACCAGGCCGCATGCCATACCAAATTATTCAAACATTTGTAAACAGACCAATTAACTGAAATGGTTTGGCATTTGTACCCCAAATATGATGTTCCCTGAGGCGTTGGTAAACCGAGGTACGCCTGTATTAGTATTGCAATCCTTTGTATTGGGATACATAGAACCAACATACATCTGAATTGGCAACATAGCACAACATTTGTGTCACATTGGAGATATCTGGCTAGTTACACTGACCTTGCCCAGGGACTTAGGATTGATTCACAGCACAGAAATACAGGCTGGGTTAGCAATGTAGCTCTGTGGATTAGTGGTTAGCACTACTACTGCCTCACAACTCTAGGGTTGTCGGTTTGAATCCCAACCACGGCAAGGAAGTAGCATGATCTCCGTGTGTGGCTGTCTTCACATACATGTTCTGGCAACATCTTTGCTTTCTGTCTAAATGATCCCTAAAATGTGAATTAGAATGAGGCCTTGTCTGTTGAAACACCTTCAAAGCTGCACCTTATGTGAATGTCATACAATGGGATGAGATAAAGGCTGAATCACTAATAGATTTGATAATGATGGTTTACACTCCACCCACTTTTGTGAAGGATTTGGCAAGCAAAGAGCTGACAGAGAGAGAGAGAAGAGCGAGCCAGTGAGACGAAGAAGAGTGAGCGAGAGATACATACGGAAGAGTGATAAAGAGAGACATACAGAAGAGAGAGAAGAGCGAGCCAGTGAGATGAAGAAGAGTGAGAGCGAGAGATACATACTGAAGAGTGATAAAGAGAAACATTCAGAAGAGAGAGAGCGAGAGAGAAGAGCGAGCCAGTGAGACAAAGAAGAGTGAGCGAGAGATACATACTGAAAGAGTGATAAAGAGAGACATACAGAAGAGCGAGAGAGAAAAGAGATTGGTTGGTGAATCCACACATCAAACTTGTCACAAATACTGGCATGGATTTTTCCACCAAATACAAAGCAGACCCTTATCCCAGCAGGCAGGTACCGCACGCCTTCAAAGATTTATTTCCTTTGTTGATTTTTCTGCTTCGTTCACACTAGATGCAATTGAAAATTACTCTTTAAGTTGCCAATTTTACTGTGTTTTCTAGAGAATTACTAACTAGTTGTGTTTTCAGTTGTGTGTAGCATTGCGATTTCTATTTGAGTTTAGATGTTAAATTGCTAATAAATGGACAAAATTTTCAAATACCTTTGAACTGTTGCTGCAACAAATGGCGTATGTTAATACACTCACACATTCATTATATCCAATATCAGGTACGATGTCAATTCACAAATCGCACCTGAAATTGCACACACCTGGATGTGACTTGTCATGCGATTGCATGGCCAGCAGCTTGCCCTTTGCATGGCAAATTGCACTCAATGTTACTGGGGGCTAACACCACTGTCACATCTAATCCGATGCGGCAATTTCCCAACATACAGTGAAGTTGCACGAGTTCACAATCCAATTGGATGTGAACAGAGCCTACAGTGGCCAATAGGGTGCGACTTGGTCTACGCTTTGCAAGTCGCCTGTCATGCCAATTGCATGGCAATCGCAAACAATGTTACTGGGGGCTACCCGTCACATTAAAGCAGATTTCTAAGTGGTGTTATTGACACCACAGTCACATCATGTGACTTGCATAGAAGTTGCATGATTTCAAAGTCGGGGGTACATGGTGATTTCAAGTGCAATTTGCAAGACATTCGACACCGATCTCTCAGCAAATTGCATGAAAAGTAGTGTATTCATTACTCTATTATTACTTGCGGCTCCTACCAAGTTTGAACCACAACAATATGAATGCTCCAATATGCACATTGAGTGGGACTTGGCATGTGATTTGCACAACATGCAAGCTGTAAATCGTCTGCAAAGTCGCACCCTATTGTCTGCTATTAGAGCGACCACATGGGTGTGTTTTCAAAACACTGATTTCTTAAGTAGTACATGTACTACTTTAGTGGCAATTTGCATAGAGATCTGTGTCAGATGTCTTGAAAATTGCATTGAAATGGTCAACTTTACTGTACATCGCATGATTTGTACATCAGCTTTGCCCAGAGTGTAATAAAAAATACCCGCTTGCACCACAATATTTATGTACTAATGAATGTCACATTCACTGTGCAGCCAACTACAGGTTTTCTACAAATCGATTTACAGTAATAAAATAGTCCACACTTTGTTGATTTTTTGGCCTTTGGCAACAAATATATATTAGCCAAGGTTAAAAAAAAAATCAATAAGAAACAAACATTCGCGAAAGCTATCATAGCCGCGCATAGAAATGCGCGATTGCAAACAAATAAGCGCCAAACAGGTGTGTCCCAAGGCGCACGAGCGGCTGTCCTCCCAGAAGTCCGTCATCACGTGCGCGCGCGCACCCGGAACTGGTTGTGGGGAGTGTAAGTGGATGAGAAGTGGTTGGAGGTTTTGTGTTGGTTGAAAATTTTGATAACTTTATTGGCATTTGGACATGGCGAGAGCACAGTTCTCAACTGAGGAGATGATCCTTATATGTAAAGTAAGTGTGGCCATTGCAAATATGTTTATAACATGTGAGGGACAGGTAATTGTAATTTTGTGGGTGGGGCCTAGCAGAATCTCACTTGGTGCACATGCTACTTATCTGTACATTAGCTCCTGGGTATTGATGGGTCAATGATATTAACCACTTGCCTACTGGGTACTCCTACCCCCTCCTTCCTGTCCAGGCCAATTTTCATCTTTCTGCACTGTTACCCTTTGAATGACAATTGTGTGTGGTCATGCCACATTGTACCCATCTTAAATTTATATCAGTTTTTTTTCAGACAAATAGAGCTTTCTTTGGGTGGTATTGACTTTCTGCTGTGTGTTTTACTTTTTGCTCGATAAACAACAAAATAGCTCATAATGAATAAAAGTCTGTTTATATTATAACATTTGGTAAACTGGTAATTTAGCAACACTGATGTGTGTTTGATGAGGCAGCACTGGTGGGTGGCACTGCTGGCCACAGGGGGGAACTGTTGGTGGGCACTGATCATCAGGGCACTGATCATCGGTGCTGACTGCTGACCCCTGCTCTGATAACTGCTGGTTCTCGGCAGTACTTTCCACACATTCTGACAGCGTGATGAAAGTGCAGCCAAGACCCGGCAAATGCATTTCCCGGTGATCAGCGTGTCATTGGACATGGCTGATCACATGGTAAAAAGCCGCTGTGATTGGCCTTTTACCACATCACGTGATCAGCTGTGTCCTTAGGACACAGCAATCACGGAGAGCGCGTTCTGCCAGGATGTCATATGACGCCCTCCCAGAGCTGCCTGGATGTAGTGTAGCGTTATTCGGCTATCTGCGGTCGCCAAAATAGGTAACCAGCTAGGCCTTCATGGCTAATCTTTGAATATCTGGACATGTATACTGCGTATAATGCATTACATTCTACAATGTGTTGGTGTACATGGTATTACAGGTGTGCAATGCGTTGCTGGATTCTGCATGACAATGGACAGCGTATCACAGTGTGCAATGCGTAGCTCCAGCCTGCATGACAGTGTACAGTGCATTACAGTCTACAATGTGTGGGGGTGTACACGGTATCACAGTGTGCAATGCGTAGCTCCATCCTGCATGACAGTGTACAGTGCATTACAGTCTACAATGTGTGGGTGTACACGGTATCACAATGTGCAATGCGTAGCTCTATCCTGCATGACAGTGTACAGTGCATTACAGTCTACAATGTGTGGGTGTACACGGTATCACAATGTGCAATGCGTAGCTCTATCCTGCATGACAGTGTACAGTGCATTACAGTCTACAATGTGTTGGTGTACACGGTATTACATTGTACATTGTACAGTGTATTACAGTGTGCAATGCGTTGTACACTGCAGTGTGCACTAAAGCATTTTACACTCATGCACTGTACACACTAACGCATTTGACATTTCTAGTGTGCAATGCGTTAGTGTGCAATGCCTTCGACAGTACAATGCATTTGCAGTATTGGTGTATGTTTATTAAGCACAGATAATTCATCTGATTTTAGTTATCAAGGAGAAGTCTTCTCTGTCCCCCTGTTTATGAGGTGGAGGACAATTGTTTTCCGAAGAAGAGAGGAGACATTTTTTCAAGGAGATCTGTATAGATTTCCAGAGATATGTGTAGATGGTTGAGGGGCTGCATGTGATCGCCGGAGATAATTGTGATTAAAACGTTCACCTGAGTTAAACCAGTGAATGAAAAGTGTAAAAAAACATGGATTGAAATAATCTGCACTGACACTGTGCTTTGTCAAGCCACATATTGGCACATTCTGGTGTCACACAGATGCGATGTGAAATTTGCAGTGTTTTCTGTGTGCAAGCGCCGCACCGCATCACAACCGCAACCCCTTCATGCCACCTGCTGCGGCTTTCTAGGTGAAGTTAACAACACACCAAAATTGGTACACAAAGCGTATTGCGATTTGCCAAATTGGATGGCATGCCTATTCACACCCATGTGCATACCCTGAAAAAGGGTCCTGCACATTTTTGGCCCGGATGCGGTGCAATTTGAGGTGTGCAAAATGTTTGTCTCTAATTGCAACGCACACAAATTGCATGTGATTTGCCCAGGAGTGCAGTGTTAGACCACAATGCATGTATGTGAAGCCAGAATAAAAGTATGTGTATTTTGTCTACTTTTACTTGCGCATGTTAACATTATGTAAGTGCATTTTTCTTCTGTTTAACATGCCATAGAAATGGAACATGCATTGGATGTAGTGTTTTTGTATGTGCATTTTGGAAGTATTCTAAACACACATTGACCCTAGGGCCACACCATATCTTAAGCCGCATTTGTCAGAAATGCTGTACAGTACATTTAAAGCGGATTTACACTCCACCTATCAAAAAATAACAGTCATCAGCTACAAAAACGGTAGCTGCTGACTTTTAAAAAGCAGCCGCTTACCACAGAGCAGCCAAAATCATTCATTTAGCTGCTCCCATGCCAGCATTCCTTGGCCCCTCTCTCCTGTCCATTGCTCCCCGAACAAGCACCTTGTTTTGGTGTGAGCCCAAGAACACTCCTTCATGAGCCACGTAGACCAGAGAGGCAAGCTTTTCAAGCACATCATGAAATCAGGATGGGGCTCCACTTCAAGTAAGCATTAGTGTGCCTGGGGGAGGGGGGGACCTTGGGCCTTTCCAAACACAGTAGATGCTCCAAGAATGTTTCCTTGAACTCTTGAAATGGTTAAAAAGGGAAGACACTCTAGATAGCCTGCACTGAGAATTGACTGTCATGATGACGTGTCAATGATTATTTGCTCTCATTTTTCAGGAGTGGTACTGCTTGCAGTTGAAGCTGGTAGAAATCCACCTTCACGTCCTCCACTCACCTTCACTTGTGGCCAGTGGATATTTTGTGGCCCGGGCAAGAACTGGCATCGAGGACCTGCATAAAGACCCTGGCATGCCAGAGGTGGTTTGGAAGCAGCACAGCAATTTGACCATCCCTTTCCTCTATGTTGGTTTTAGGGGTGCAGAATTGCTTCTCGTTCCTGAACGGACTGTCGCCGGATATCAGAGTCCCCATATTTTCAAGATATGTTTTAGCCACGTTGGCTTATTTTTATGTTGAGTCAATTAAAGACTATTTTTTGTTACCTTAAAAAAGTGTCAGATCCTCTTGATTGTATATCCCGAGACTTAAGATGGCCAGATAACATGCAATCTGAGGAAAAGTCAGTGCAATGTCCTCCACAAGTAGCTAAAGTCTGTCATAGGAGGACCTACCAGAACAATGCATTCATTTGGAGTGGGCCAGGCCCATACAGTACATCATGGAGGCTTGCTATGAAGGAACATTAATGTTTGGATACTTGAGCTCATGTGGTTTGTTTCCAAATATTTCTGCCCATTGCAGCGTATTGACTATTGCAGCTCAATAAAGATCAGGCATACAGAAAAGTGAACCTTGTCCATAGAATAGCCACTGGGAGGTCCTATCTGGGCACACAGATCTGGCCTATGCATAATTGGGGAAAATGCCGATTCGGATGCTTTATATAATATGAAGGGGTTAGTTCACGCTTGCTTCAGGGGAAACATTACAACGAATTTTGTTATTTTTCATAGGAAAACGTGGCCGACCCCTAGATGCATTGAGGTACATAGCAGAGGTTCAAGATACTCCATAGAAGAACTTATTGTTCTTCCTAACTATACAGGTGGCACAGACACAAACATACACCCAGGGCCACTGTTAGATATCACGAGGGCCCCATACAGCATACCTGACAGGCCCCCACCACCAGAGAAAATATCCAAATTATATATATGGTAAAAATACACAACAGTTTTTTCATGGACACAATCACAAACAAATTCCTGTTCAATCCAAATGATAAAACTGTACTGAGTTAATAAATAAAAAACGTTGTGTAATTGAGGGCTCATTCACATGGGTGCTGTGGCCTGTAGAGTGTGAATCAGTGGTTGGTTTTTGTGGCTGTCGCCATTAGCATGCAACCTATGTTACACTATGTGAATAGTGCAGATCCTAATTTGACAAGCATATGGTTGCAATTGTACAGCCCTGAACACAGACAGTGAGCATTCAGGGCCACTTCCCCCCGACTCCTTCACACTTGTCAGATTAAAACCTGTGTTCATACAGCTGCTGTGTCCCCATAGTGTAACAGGTGGCTCTAGCCACATAAACAACCCACCCACTCATTCATGCTGTACAGGCCAGAGGACCTGTGTGAATGTGGCATTTTTGTGTTTGTTATATTTATTTTTTTCTCAAAGACCATTGAATTCGATGGGCTGCTTAACATGTGGAAACATGCCACAATACTGCAAGCATGTTATTTTCCAAGTGTGTTGCACCTAACCGCACAGTAGTGTGGTGCCATGCGTTTTTGTGGCTGTGAATGGGGCTGTTTTTAATAGACGTGTGTAGGTGCAATAACGTTTGATCATGGTACCTGCGCACATCTACAGAGGGCATTGCATTTCTTTGCTGTGCTGGAAAATGTGTGTGTTCTTGCATGCGTTTCTGCACCACCAATGGTGTGAAACAAGTCCTAAGGGCCAGTTCACACTATAGAAACAGTCTAGATGTGTTCCTGATGGGTTTTTTTCATGCCCTTTTGGCATGCATGTTTAGTGTGTTCCAGTACATTTTGGATGCGTTTTGGACACGTTGACATTGCATTTTTGTATCCTTTCCACTTATTTTTTTTATTTTCTTTGTTTTCGATGTAGTTAGGGACATGTGCGCTTTAGTACATTCAAGGATGTTTCAATGTGTTCCAGTACAGTTCTGTGCAGAAACAATGCAGCGTGGTCAACTTTGTTTACAGCACCTGCAATGCATTGAAAATGCAAGCGCTGATGTGAACTATGACATTGACAACCATATAACCTTCTTTCTGTGCGTTTGTGATGCCGAAAAAGCAACTGAAACACATGTAGTGTGAACTGGCCTAAAGGTTATTAGAGGTCAGGGAACGGGACTGACCAGGAATTGGGAATTCAATCAGACTAGTGGTGAGATACAATCAGCAATTGTATAATAATGTGAGATCTGAGCTGTAGCTGATAGAAAATGAGACACATTCACTTGATCAGTAAATAGATAGTTAAAGAGTGGGGCGGTGATCCATAGATTTGCATATGGGACAGGTGATGATGGGGTGGGGGAGGGGGTCAAGTTGTATAAGGAGACAGATTTAAAAGAGAAAAATGTTACAATGAAATATACACGGCATGAAACTTGCACATTTCCTAATTGGCAGAAGAACAGTACGCAAGTAACATTCATCCACTTTCTAGTCATTAGGCAAAATCATAATTGATTGATCAATATTCCTGGCACAACCCAGAAAATTGATCTCCATTTTTTTGGGATGTTGCCAAGACTGGGATTAGAACCCATGACCCAAGTGCTGTAAGTTCTGAGCTCTAACCACTAAACCACTGTGGGAGACACAGTTTGAGCTATAATGTAGAATAGTTACATTGTTTAAAAATGATAAAGCGAGCGCTGGTCAAATGATATAGACTAGTAAAATGGTATTACACAAGATAAATATAACCACGAACAGTTGTGCATGAACTCGTGAAAGGTCATCCACCCCTGTGACAGTGTACTACACTATTAAGCACCCTTTCTGGCTCCTGTGGCTGAGCTAATTCCTCCCCAGGACCATTTGGGCACCCACCCTGATGGATGGATGGATGGATGGATGGAGGGAGCTGGATGACTAACCCATAGCTGCCAGCATACCGCTGCACCCCCAGATGTGTGATGTGTATAACCCATGCACATTAATACTTTTGTTCTGGTGAGTGTAGACCAGTCCCAAGGGTGGTTTACCTTTCACGAGTTCATGCACTATTGTCCGTCACGGAGAGACCACACGTGCCATTCATAGGCACTCTCTGAGTTGGTACTCTCACACACGAAGGACATTCCATTATTCAGGAATGATTATATGAACTTATTTTTAGCACCATTTACCAGTTTACATCATTATTGCAATTCTTTGCACTTTTTGGTTTTTACATGCGTTCATTATTGATCACATGCATTTATAGCGCTGCACTTGTCTTTAACATAGAATGGTTATGTGATTAAAGAGAATGAAGAAGATATATAATTATATTGGGAAATTAGAAGTATATAAATTATTTGAGATATAAGTGTGAAAATGTTTAACATTTGAAAATAAATGTATGACATTCATTAGTAAATGCATTACTTTCCTGATCATTTTGGAGAAACAGCAAAAAAAAAAAAAATAAAAAAATAGAAAATTCTAATACAGCTGTACTATTTATTACATTCTAAGATTCTCTTTTGCTATCAGAAAAAACGCCAATGTTAATAAAGCCTGTGCTTGTGCGCCATCTAGCGAATATATCCGGTATTGCACCTAAAAATGTGCCAGACGGGATACCACATTCACTAATGGCAAAGTAGACGCTCGTTAATGGGCTTGTTAGACGCTGCTCAGACGACTGATTGATTGACCTGAGTCTGCCTGAATGGTCAGACTCTGCTGATAGACTCACATCTTAGTGAATCAGGGCCTTATAGTCCCATTAGTATAGATCTCCTTGGATCTCTTTATATTGCCCCCATGCTACTTAGTATATACTGTTGTTTTTCTTCCACTACATTTTAGTAGAAGTCCTTTCTTCCTTTTCCCCTTCAATAAATGTTTAGCGGCAATGCTGACACCTGTAGTTCCACTATCATTGGATGCGGCTGTCACTCTCTTGTTTTGAGTTGTACCTTTCAGTCTCATCTTTACTTCTTTTTTCCCTATTGTTTCTTTATTGTTTATCCAGCTTGTTCTGTGTATACACTGCTTATTTGCATAGTCACATCCGGGTGCTTGCATTCCAGATACACTGCTCCACACCGCTGGTTGGTGGTAAAGAACCACACAGGATTGTGACATGGAATTCTTCTGCTGGACGTTGTTTCTTTGATTTGATGAGCCTCTTTACTTCTTATCTCTTTTTAAATATTGGTATATTAAAGCTTTTCTAACTACTGTACTTGTGAGCACCTTTTTATGCTCTTACATTTCTCTCTTTGGGTTGGAGGAGCTTGCATTCTACACCTGTCTGCACACTACTCTTTCTACAAGACTAATAATTTTATTAAAATATTAGTCATCATTACCTATTAAAATATTCACAACACCTAGCAGTAAACAAAATTTCTGAAACTTTCCTGAATTTTATTGCAGCCAACAACTTCATTAATCAGTCCATGGTAATGAAATATTATATTCCTGTAGCAATATGTTATATGCTGTGTATGGCCTCTAGGGGTCTCACTACTTAGATACTGGTACAACTGTGTTATTGCCTCTCTTTGGTTGTAGTTCTGGGGCAGACACATGTATAATGGCAGCTAGAAGCACCTAATAAAATGTCTCCTGTTAACTACAGTGTGTGAGCATCTGAGCAGGATCCACTAACAGAACATGGTGGCAGCTGGGCACTGAACCTCTGAATAGCAAGTCTTCTGTCTACAAATACAGATTGTGTGACACTGGAACTGTACAGAGAATCAGCAACTGTAAGTACAGAGTCCCTATCAGACTGCACTATGGAGAGTGGCCTGAAACCCCTCAGAGACTGGATGTCACTTCTTCCAATCTCTCACAGACATGGAGACACTGGAAGGAAGAGTTTACTCTGTATGTGGACCTGACAGTGGCACCCAGAGATGAGCAGAGGGAAGTAAAGCTGTTTTATTACTTGATTGGGGAAAAAGGCAGAGAACTAGCCGAGACCCTGCTCACAGACAGCATGGCACTGACAGACATACTGCAAGCATTTGATAAGCACTGTGACCCCAAAAAGAATGAGACGGTGGAGAGATACAAGTTCTTCTCAAGGAATCAGGAGATTGGGGACAGTGTGGACAGATATGTGACAGAGCTGAGGAGACTGGCTGCAACCTGTGGATTTGGGGACATCAGGGACTCCCTTATCCGAGACAGGATAGTGTGTGGCATCAGAGACTCTCACCTCAGAGAAAGATTACTGAGGGAGGAAGAGCTGGCGCTGGAGAAATGTATACAAATCTGCAGGGCTGCAGAGCTGACTAAAGACAGGCTGAAGATGATGGAGGGCACCTGTCAGGAGTGGACTGGCCAGCAATGGTGGGACTCACCTGCCTTTTGATCTGCAGTACCAGGGCTGGCCAGCGGGTGCTCCCAGCAATCAGAGACTCAACCTTTCAGCCAGCTAACACCTGGAACTGATGATACTGGTGTATTTAAGGGATGGCCAGACTTGCAGACTCTGCCTTGGTGTTGTGTTTGTCCTGGGCCCTGTATCTGTCCTGCATCCTGTTTCTGTTCCTTTGCTACCTGTTCTGATCCCTGGCTTGTGACCCTGACCATCCCTCTGCCTGACCCTCTGTACTACGCTGCTTGCTACCTGTTCTGATCCCTGGCTTGTGACCCTGACCATCCCTCTGCCTGACCCTCTGTACTACGCTGCTTGCTACCTGCTGAACCTGGCCTGTGACCCCGACCATTCTCCGCTTGCTCCCCCTGTACCTACCTGCCCAATTGATATTGACTCGGCCTGCCTGACGACGCTTGCTTGTATGTACTGTTATCTGTGGGTGGTTGGTTGGGTTTGTTTGCACTGTATTATGTTTAGTATTGCACTGCGTTTATGTTTGTATTGTTAGTGTTAATAAATTACATTGTTAATCACATATCTGAAGTCTGCGTTTCCCTGCTTCAGTCACACACCTCTGGTCATACCTGGGAGCCCTGACATTACACCAAGGCCAATCCTGACCAGAAGTGGCTGCACAGGGAAGCCATCTTGGCTTGTTGATGGGAAGGATGGATCTGGATGAGGTTGCGTATTTATATCTGCTAGTGTTTGATGACAGGGAGTATGCTTATCAAACTCTGAAGGAGTATCCCCGGGATGAACTGCTAGAATGTATACGGCTCGCTCATGTTCTAGTAGATCAGGGCACAGAGTTCTCTGAGGTGCAGCCCTTTGATTGAGGTTTGTGCAGAGTTGGTTTCATCTGGTACCCCCGAATGCAGGGATGAATTTTTGCCACCATTTAGTGCAGACCAGGTAGGTCCCTGGTGTGGTTATTAGAGGATGATGTGGGTTACTTTCTGGAGCGTTATTCCACATGTTCACCACAGACACTAAGAGATTGTATAAACGCAGTGCAGTCATTGACCAGACAGGCTTTGTGTAAGCTCAGCTTTGTTCAACCCATACTGCAGACATGGACAGACTTGTTGCACCCAGCCTCAGTCAGCTTACAAAAACCCAGTCCTGCTTCTAACTCTACTCCTGTATTCCCAACAGCTCCTCCAGTTACAGCCCAGTATACTTGGCTATCTACCGCATGTCAGTACCCTGTTCCCACTCGCTGCACCTATCCTGCCTTTAACCCTGTAAAAAAGCCCTCTGTAGCAACTGCTCCCTCTCCTGTTCCATCCTCCAGTTCTTCTCTGTCTCCAGCTGCTCCATTCGTTTGCAGACCTGCGTTTACTTGCAGTGCTCCAGTAGTTAAAACCAGAAAAAAAGCGAAAATTCTTTCCAACCAATACCATCCTGCCAGTATCCAAACCGGTGAGCCTGCCTTCCGTGGTTCAGCCTGAAGCCTCTACTCAGCCTGAAGCCTCTACTCAGCCTGAAGCCTCTACTCAGCCTGATGCCTGTACTCGGCCTGATGCCTGTGCGCAGCCTGATGCCTCTCTTCAGCCTGATGCCTGTATGCAGCCTGATGCCTCTCTTCAGCCTGAAGCCTCTACTCGGCCTGATGCCTCTACTCGGCTGAAGCCTCTACTCGGCCTGATGCCTCTACTCGGCCTGATGCCTCTACTCGGCCTGAAGCCTACTTACTCGGCCTGATGCCTCTACTCGGCCTGAAGCCTCTACTCGGCCTGAAGCCTCTACTCGGCCTGAAGCCTCTACTCGGCCTGATGCCTCTACTCGGCCTGAAGCCTCTACTCGGCCTGATGCCTCTACTCGGCCTGAAGCCTCTACTCGGCCTGAAGCCTCTACTCAGCCGGACGCCGGCATTCAGCCTGATGCCTCTACCCAGCATGATGAACTGATCCAGCCTGACGATCCTATTAGGCCAGTTGACTCGATGCCCGCTGTTGATCCGGTACCTGATCCGGTGCCCGCTGTCGTGCCAATTGACTCAGAGCCCGCTGTCGTACCTGGTGACTCGGTGCCCACTGCCTTGCCAGATGACGCGTGTGCCCGCTGGCGAGCCAAATGACCTGATGCCTGGTGACCCAGTGCCCGCTGTCATACCCTGGTGACCCGATGCCCGCTGTCGAGCCAGACGATCCAATGCCTGGTGACCCGGTGCCCACTGCCTTGCCAGATGACGCGGTGCCCGCTGGGCAAGCCAAATGACCTGATGCCTGGTGACCCAGTGCCCGCTGTCATACCTGGTGACCCGATGCCTGCTGTCGAGCCAGACAATCCGGTACCTGATGACCCGGTGCCCACTGTCATGCCTGTTGACTCGGAGCCCACTGCCTTGCCAGATGACGCGGTGCCCCCTGTCGAGCCAAATGACCTGATGCCT
Organism: Staurois parvus; assembly: GCA_951230385.1. Taxonomy (NCBI): domain Eukaryota; kingdom Metazoa; phylum Chordata; class Amphibia; order Anura; family Ranidae; genus Staurois; species Staurois parvus. Next base: position 876 of record CATNWA010003946.1, on the reverse strand, counting down.
GGTGACCCGATGCCCGCTGTCCAGCCAGACGATTCAATGTCTGCCCCCAGTGCCCCGCGGTCATGCCAGTTGACTCGGAACCCACTGCCTTGCCAGATGACGCGGTGCCCGCTGTCAAGCCCAAATGACTTGATGCCTGGTGACCCACAATGCCCGCTGTCCAGTCAGAGACGATCCAATTGTCTGACCCACCCTCGGTATACCAGTTGACTCGGAGCCCACTGCCTTGACCAGATGACCTGGTGCCCGCGTCGAGCCAAATGACCTGATGCTGGTGACCCGATGCCCGCTGTCCGTTCAGACGATCCAATGTCTGACCCAGTGCCCCGCGGTCTCATTACCAGTTGACTCGGAGCCCACTGCCTTGCCAGATGACGGGTCCGCGCCCCCGTCCACCTGGGGTCCCGCGCCTGCCGCTCCCGCCCCTGGGGCCCGAGACCTGTCGCTCCGCCTGGGGTCCGGCCCGCCGCTGCATCCCCGCCTGGGGCCCGAGACCTGTCGCTCCCCCTGGGGTTCCGGCCCCCGCCCCCCTCTGCCTTTTGGGGGCCCGGCGCCCGCCGCTCCGCCTGAGGCCCAGCCTGTCCCCTCCGCCTGGGGGCCCGGCCTGTCGCCCCCCTGGGGGTCCGGTGCCCGCCGCCCCCGCCTGAGGGGAGCCTGTGTCCCCTGTCCGGCGCCCCCCTCCGTGGGGCCCAGCGCCCGCTCCTCCCTGGGCCGATGCCTGCCCCCCCCCGCCTGGGGGCCCCGATGCCTGTCGCCCCTGCCTGGGGGCCCAATGCCTTTTCGCCCCTCCGGGGGCCCCCGCGCCCGCCCTCCCCCCTGGGGCCCGAGCCTGTCGCCCCCCGGGGCCGGCGCCCGCCGCTCCCCCTGGGGGCCCAC
>CATNWA010003945.1:0-20808 GCA_951230385.1 Staurois parvus | reverse complement strand
CCCCCCTTCCCCTTTTCTCCCCCCTTCTCCTTTTTGTCTTCTTGCTTTTTTTCTTTTTTTCTTCTTCTTCTCTTTTTTTTCCTCTTCTTTTTCTTTTCTTCTTTCTCTCTTCTCTCTCTCTCCTCCTTTTTTTTCCTTTCCTCCTTTTTTCTTTTCTCTTTCTCTTTTTCTTCCTTTTTCTCTTTATCCTTCTTCTCTTTCTCTTCTTTTTCTCCTTTCTCTTTTCTCTCTCTCTCTCTTTTTTTCTTCTTTTTCCTCCCTTCTTCTTTCTTTCCTCCTTTTCTTTTTTTCCTTTTTCTTCTTCTCTTCTTCTTTCTTCTCTCTCTTCTCTCTTTTCTTTCTTCTTCTCTTTTTTTTTTCTTTCTTCTTTCTTTCTCTTTCTCTCTTCTCTTTCTTCTCCTCTCCTTTTCTTCTTTTCTTCTCTCTTCTCTCCCTTTCTCCTTTCTCTCTTTTTCTTTCTCTCTCTCTCTCTCTCTCCCTTTTTTTTTTTTTTCTTTTTCTCTTCTTCTCTTTTTCCCCTTCTTTTCTCTCTTTCTCTTCTTTCTCTTTCTTTCTTCTTTCTCTCTCCTCTCTTTTTCTTTTCTTTTTCTTTTCTCTCTTTTTTTCTCTCTCTTTTCTTCTCTTTTCCTCTTTCTTTCTCTTTTCTTTCTCTTTCTCTTCTTTCTTTTTCTTCTCTTTTCTTTCTTTTTCTTTCTCTCTTTTCTTCTTTCTTCTTCTCTCTTTTTTTCTTTTCTTTTTCTCTTTTCTTCTTTTTCTCTCTCTCTTTTTTTTCTTTCTTCTTTTCTTTCTTCTCTCTTTCTTCTCTCTTTTTTCTTTTTCTCTTTTTTCTTTTTCTTTTTTTTTTCTCTCTCTCTCTCTCTTTCTCTCCTTCTTTTCTCTTTCTTTTTTCTCTTTTCTTCTTTTTCTTCTTCTTTCCTTTTCTTCTCTTTTCTTCTTTCTCTCTTGCTTCCCTCTTTTCTTCTTCTCTCCTTTCTTTCTTTTTTTTTTTCTCTTCTTTTCTCTTTCTTCTCCCCTTTTCTCTTTCTTTCTTTTTTTTTTTTCTCTCTCTTTTTTCTTCTCTTCTTTCTTCCTTTCTCTTTCTTTCTTCTTCTCTCTTCTTTTTTTTCTTTTCTTTCTTCCTCTCTCTCTCTTCTTCTTTCTCTCTTTTTTTTTCTTTCTCTCTCTCTCTCTTCTTTTTTTTTTTTTCTTTTTTCTTCTCTCTTTCTCTTTTCTCTCTCTTTTTCTTTTTTTTTTTTTTTTCTCTTTTCTCTCTTTCTCTCCTCTCTCTCTTTTCTCTTTTCTTCTCTCTCTCTCTCTTCCTTTTTTTTTCTTCTTTTTCTTTTTTTTTTTCTCTCTTTCTTTTCTCTTCTTTTTTTTCTCTTTCTTTCTTCTCTCTTTCTCTCTTTTTTTCTCTTTCTCTCTCTCCTCTCTCCCTCCCCCCTCTCTCTTTCTTTCTCTTTTTTCTCTCTTCTTCTTCTCTCTCTTCTCTCTTCTTTCTCTTTTTTTTCTCCTCTCTCTTTCTTCTTTTCTTTCTTCTTTTTTTTCTCTTTTCTCTTTTCTCCTTCTTCTTCTCTCTTCCTCTCTTCTTTCTTTCCCTTCTTTTTCTTCTCTTTTTCTTTCTTCTTTCTTTTTTCTTCTCCTTCTCTCTTTTTCTTTTTTTTTTTTCTCTTTTCTTCCTTCTTCTTCCTTTTTTTTTTTTTTTTCTTTTTTCTCTTTCTCTCTTTTCTTCTTTTTTCTTCTCCTTTTTCTTTTTTTCTCTTTCTTCTCTCTTCTTCCCTCTCTCTTCTTTTTTCTCTCTCTCTCTCTTTTTCTTTTTTTTCTTTCTTTTCTCTCTTCTTCTCCTTCTTTTTTTTCTCTCTTTTCTTCTTTTCCTTTTTTTTCTCTTTTTTTTTCTTTTTCCTCTCTTCTTTTTTTCTTCCTTCTTTTTTTTTTTTTTTTCTTTTCTCTTTTTTTCTCTCTCTCTTTCTCTTTTTTCTTCCTTCCTTCTTTTTCTCTTCCCTCTTTTTTCTTCTCTCTCTCTTCTCCTCTCTCTTCTTCTCTCTCTCTTCTCCTCTTTCTTCCTTTCCTTTCTTTTCTCTCTTTTTCTTTTTTTTTTTTTCTCTTTTTTCTTCTTCTCTTCTTTTTCTCTCTCTCTTCTTCTCTCTTCCTTTTTTCTTTCTTCTCTTCTCTCTTTCTCTTTCTTTTTCTCTCTCTTTTTTCTCTTTTCTCTCTCTCTTTTTCTTCTTTCTTTTTCTTCTTCTTCTTTCTTTTTCTTTTTTTCTTTCTCTCTCTCTTTTCTCTCTCTTTCTCTCCTTTTCTCTTCCTTCTCTCTTCTCTTTTCTTTTTTTTTCTTTCTTCTTTTCTCTCTTTTCTCTCTCTCTCTTCTTTCTCTTCTTTCCTCTTTTCTTCTCCTTCTTTCTTCCTTTCTTTCTTCTCCCCTTCTTCTCTTTTTTTTTCTTTCTCTTTTCTTTTCTTTTTTCTCTCTTTTTTTTTTCCTTTCTCTCTCTTTCTTTCTTTTCTTCTCTTTCTTCTTCCTCTCTCTCTTTTTTTTTTTTCTCTCTTCTTCTTTCTCTCTCTTTTTCTCTCTTTTCCTTTCTCTTTTCTCTTTTTCTTCTTTTTTTTCTTTTTTTCTTCTCTTCTTCTCTTTCTCTCTCTTCTTTTTCTTCTTTTTCTTTCTTCTCTCTTTCTCTTCTTCTTTTTTTCTCTTTTTTTCTTTTTCTTTTTTTTCTTTCTTTTTTTTTTTTCCCTCTTCTCTCTTTTTTTTTCTTTTTCTTTTCTCCTCTCTTTCTTTCTCTTCTTCTTCTCTTCTTTTTCTTTTTTTTTTCTCTCTTTCTTTCTTCTTTCTCTCTTCTCTTCTCTTTTTCTTTTCTCTTTTTCTTCTCTCTTTCTCTTTTTTTTTTTTTCTCTTCTCTTCCTCTCTTTCTCCTTCCTTTTTCTCTTTTTTTTTTTTTTCTCCTTCTTTTTTCTTTTTTTTCTTTCTTTCTCTCTTCTTTCTTTTTGCTCTCTTCTTTTTCTTTTTTTTTTTTTCTTCTCTTTTTTTTTTTCTCTCTCTCTTCTCTTCCTTTTTCTCTTTCTCTTCTTTCTTCTCTTTTTTCTTTTTCTCTTTCTTTTTCCTCTCTTCTCTTCCTTCCTCTCTCTTCTTCTTTTTTTCTTTTCTTCTCTCTCTCTCTCTTCTCTTCTCTCTCTCTTTTTTTTTTTCTCTTCTCTTCTCTCTCTCTCTCTCTTTCTTTTTCTCTCCCTCTCTTTCTCTTCTCTTTTTTCTCTCTCTTTTTTTTTTTTTCTTTTTTCTTTTCTCTTTCTCTTCTCTCTTCTTTTTCTTCTTCTCTTCTCTTTTTTCTTCTCTTTCTCCTTCTCTTCTTTTTCTCTTCTCTCTCTCTCTTTCTTTCTTCTCTCTTTTCTTTCTCTTTCTTTCCTCTTTCTTCTTCTCTTTCCTTCTGCTCTTCTTTTTTTCTCTGTCTCTTCTCTTTCTCTCTTCTTTCTCCTTTCCCTCTTCTCTTCCTCCTCTTTTTCTCTCTCTTTTCTCTTCTCTTCTTTTCTCTTTTTTCTTCTTCTCTCTCTCTTTTCTTTTCTTTTTCTCTCTTTCTTTTTTTTTCTCTCTTCTTCCTCTTTTTTCTTTTTCTTTTTCTTTTTTTCTTTCTTCTTTCTCTCTCTTTCTTCTTCCTTTTTTTTTCTTTTTTCTTCTTCCTTTCTCCTTTTTCTTCTTTTCTCTCTTTTTTTTTTTTTTTTCTTTTTTTTCTTCTTTCTTCTTCTCTCTTCTCTTCTCCTTCTCTCTTTCTTTCTTCCTCTCTCTCTCTCTTCTCTCTCTCTCTCTCTTTTTTTTTTTCTCTCTTCTTTTTCTCTCTCTTTTTTTTTTCTCTCTTTCTTTTCTTTTCTCTCTCTTCTTTTCTTTCTTCTCCTTTTTTCTCCTTTTTCTTTCTTCTCCCTTTCCTCTTTTTTTTCTCTCTCTCTTTTCTTTCTTTTTTCTCTCTCTTCTTCTTTTTTCTTTCTCTCTCTCCTCTCTCTCCCTTCTCTCTCTTTCTTTTTTTTTTTTTTCTCCTTCTCCTTTTTCCTCTTTCTCTCTTTTTTCTTTCTCTCTTCTTCTCTCTTCTCTCTTTTTCTCTCTTTTTTTCTCCTCTCTTCTCTCCTTCTCTTTTCTTCTCTCTTTTCTCTTTTTCTTCTCTCTTTCTCTTTCTCTTTTTTCTTTTTCTTTTTTCTCTTCTTTTCTTTTTTTTTTCTCTCTCTTCTTCTTTTCTCTTCTTTCTCTCTTTTTCTTCTTCTTTCTCCTCTCTTCTCTTTTCTCTTCTTTTTTCTTCTTTTTCTTTTTTTCTTCTTTTTTTCTTTTTCTTCCTTTTCTCTCTTCTCTCTTCTCCCTTCCTCTTTTTCTTTCTTCTTTTTCCTCCTCCCTTTCCTCTTCTTCCTTCTCTCTCTTTTCTTTTTCTTCTCTTCTCTTTTCTCTTCTCTCTCTTTTTTCTTTCTTCTCTTTTCTTCCTTTTCTTCTCTTCTTCTTTTCTTTTTTCCCTCTCTTTTTTTTCTCTCTTTCTTCTTCTTCCTCTCTCCTTTCTTCTCTTCTCCTTTCTTCTTCTCCTTCTCTTCTCTTTCTCTTCTCTTTCTCTCCTTTCTCTTTTTTCTCTCCTTTTCTTTTTCTTTTTCTTCTTCTTCTCTCCTTCTTCTTCTTCTCTTTTTTTTTTTCTTTTCTTTCTCTTTCCTTTTTTCTTCTCTTTTTTTCTCTTTCTTCTTTTTTTTTTCTTCTCTTTTCTTTTTCTTTTTTCTTCTCTCTCTTTTTTCTTTTTTTTTTTTTCTCCTCTTTTTCTCTCTCTCTCTTTTTTCTTCTCTCTTTTTTTCTTCTTTTCTCTTTTTTCTTTTTTTTTTCTCTCTTCTCTTTTTTTCTCTCTCTCTCCTTCTTTCTTTCTTTTTTCTTCTCTTCTTTTTCTCTCTCTTTTTCTTTCTTTTCTTTTTCTTTCTTCTCTCTTTTCTTTTTCTCTTTTTCTCTCTTTCTCTCTCTTCTTTTCTTTCTTTTCTCTCTTTCTTCTTTCTTCTTTCCTTTTTTTTCTCTCTCTTCTTTTTTCTCTCTTTTTTTCTTCCTTTTCTTTTTTTTCTTCTTCTTTTTTTCTTTTTCTTTTTTTTCTCTCTTTCTTTTCTCTTCTCTTTTTTCTCTTTTCTTTTTCTCTTTTTTTCTTTTTTTTTTTCTCCTCCTCTCTTCTTTTTTTCTCTCTCTTTTCTTCTCTTCTCTTCTCTTCCCCTTCTCTTCTTTTTCTCTTTCTCTTTTTCTTCTTTTTCTCTTCTTCTCTTCTCTTTTTCTTCTTTTTTTTTTTTTTTCTCTCTCTCTCTTTCTCTTCTCTTTCTTTCTCTTCTTCTTTCTTTCTTCTTTTTTCTTTTTTTTTCTCTCTCTTTTTTTTTCTTCTCTCTTTTTTTCTCTTTTCTTCTCTTCTTTTTTTTTCTCTCTCTTCTCTCTTCTCTCTCTCTTCCCTCTCTTTTTCTTTTTCTTTCTCTCTCCTTTCCTTCTCTTTTCTCTTTTTTTTCTTTTTTTTCTTTCTTTCTTTCTCTTTCCTCTTTTTCTTCTCTCTGTTTTTTTCTTTCTCTCTTTTCTCTTTTTCTTTTCTCTCTTTCTCTTCTCTCTTCTCTCTCTTTTTTCTTTTTTTTCTCTTCTCTCTTTTTTTTCTTTCTCTCTTCTTTTTTTCCTTTTTTTTTTTTTCCTTTTCTCTCTCTTCTTTTTCTTCTTTTTCTTTTCTTTTCTTTTCTCTTTTTTTTTTTTTCTTCTCTTTTTCTTTTCTCTTTTCTTTTTCTCTTCTTTCTTTTCTTTTTTTTTCTCTTCTCTCTCTTCTTTTCTCTTCTCTCTCTTTTTTTCTTTCTCTTTTTTTCTCTTTTTTTTCCTCTTCTTTCTTTCTTCTTTCTTCTCTCTTTTTTTTCTCTTTTTTCTTTCTCTCTCTTTCTTTCTCTTCTCTCTTCCTCTCTTTTTTTTCTTTCTTCTTTTCTTCTCTCTCCTTCTCTCTCTCTCCTCTTCTTCTTCTTCTCTTCTTTCTTCTTCTTTTTCTTTTTTTCCTTTTTCTTCTTCTCTTCCTCTTTTCTCTCTCTTTTTTCTCTCCTTTCTTTTTTTTTTCTTTTCTCTTCTTCTCTTTTTCTCCTTTCTTCTCTTTTCTTTTTTCCTTTTTCTTCTTCTTCTTTTTTTTTTTTTCTCTCTTTTTTCTTTCTCTTTCTTTCTCTCCTCTTCTTTTCTTTCTTTTTTTCTTCTTTCTCCCCTTCTTTCTTTTTTTCTCTTCTTTTTTCTTTCTCTCTTCTCTTCTTCTTTTCTTCTTTCCCTCTTTTTTTCTTCTTTCTTTTTTCTTCTTCTTTCTTTTTTTTTCTCTTCTTTTTTTCTCCTTCTCTTCTTTTTTTTTTCCTTTTCTCTTCTCTTCTTTTTCTTTTTCTCTTTCTTTTTCTTTTTTTCTTTCTTCTTTCTTCTTTTTTTTTTTTTCTTCTTTTCTTTTCTTCTTCTTCCCTCTCTTTCTTTTTTCTCTCCTTTTCTTCTTTTTTCTCTTCTTTTTTCTCTTTTTTCTTTTCTCTCTCTCTTCTTTTTTTCTTTTCTCCTTCTTCTTCTCCTTCCTTTTTTTTTTTCCTTCCTCTTCTCTCTTTCTTTTTCTTTTTTCTTCTTTTTTTTTTTTTTTTTTCTTTTTTCTTTCTTTTTTTCTCTTTTTCTTTTTTTCTTCTTTTCTCTCTTTTTTCTTTTTTTTCTTTTTCTTTTTCCTTCTCTTTCTTCTTTTTCTCTTTTTCTCTTCTTTCTTTTTTTCTTTTCCTTTTTCTCTTTCTTTCTCTCTCTCTTTCTTTTTCTTCTTTTTCTCTTTTTTTCTCTTTTTCTCTTTTTCTTTCTTCTCTCTTTCTCTCTTCTCTTCTTTCTCTCTCTTCTTCTCTTTTCTCTTCTCCTTTTCTCTCTCTCTTTCTTTTCTTTCTCTCTTTCTTCTCTTCTTCCTTTTTCTTTTTTTCTTTTTTCTTTCTTTTTTCTCTTCTCTCTCTCTTCTCTTTCTTTTTTCTTTTCTTCTTCTTCTTCTTCTTTCTTCTTTTCTTTCTTTTTTTTCTCCTCTTCTTTTTTCTTTTCTCTTCTTTCTTTCTTTTCTCTTTCTTTCTCTCTCTTTCCTTTTTTTTTCTTTTTTCTTCTTTCTTTTTCCTCTCTTCTCTTTTTTTTTTTTTTTTCTTTTTTTTTCTTTCTTTTTTTCTTTTTTTTTTTTTTTTTCTTCTTTCTTTTTTTCTCTCTTTTTTTCTTTTTCTCTTTTTTTTTTTCTTTTTTTTTTCTCTCTCTTCCTCTTTTTTTTCTCTTTTTTCTTTTTCTTCTTTCTTTTCTCTTTTTCTTTTTTCTTTTCTCTTCTCTCTCTCTCTCTCTCTCTCTCCCTCTTTTTCTCTTTCTCTTTCTCTTTTCTCTCTCTCTCTTCTCTTTTCTCTCTCTCTTTTCTCTCTCTCTCTTCTTTTTTTCTTTTTTTTTCTTTCTCTTTTTTTTCCTCCTCTCTTTCTCTCTTCTTTTCTCTTTCCTCTCTCTTTTCTTTTTCTCTCTTCTTCTCTCTCTCTTTTTTCCTCTTCTTTCTTCTTTTTCTTCTTTTTTCTCTTCTCCTCTCCTTTTCTTTCTTTTTTTTTTTTTCTTTCTCTCCTTCTCTTTTTTCTTTTTTTTTTTTCTCTCTTCTCTTCTTTTTTTCCTCTTTTTTCTCTTCTCTTTTTCTCTTTTCTTCCTTTTTTCTTCCTTCTCTCTCTTCTTCTCTCTTTCTTTTTTTTCTTTTTTCTCTCCTTTTTTTTTTTTTTCTTTTTCTCTCCTTTCTTTCTTTTTTTTTTTTCTTTTCTTCTTTTTTTTTTCTTCTTTCTCTCTTCTTTTCCCTCTCTTTTTTTTTCTTTTCTTTCTTTCTCTCTCTTCTTTTTCCCTTTCTTTCTTTTTCTCTTTTTTTTTTTCTTCTTTCCTTTCTCTTCTCTTCTTCTTCTCCTCTTTCTTCTTTTTTTTTCTTCTTTTTTCTTCTTTTTTTTTCCTCTTTTTTCTTTTTTTTTTTTCTCTCTTTCCTTTCTTTCTCTCTTTTTTCTCTTCTTTTCCTCTTCCTCTTTTCTTTTTTCTTTTTTCTCTTTTTTTTTTTTCTTTTTTCTCTTTCTTTTTTTTCTTTTTTTTTTTTTTTTTTTTTTTTTTCTTTTTTCTTTCTTCTTTCTTCTCTCTTCTTCTCTTTTTTTTTTTTCCTCTCCTCTTTCCTTTTTCTTCTCTCTCTTTCTCTCTTCTTCTTCCTTTTTTCTTTTTTTTTCTTTCTTTTTTTTTTTTTTCTTTTCTTTTTTCTTTTCTTCTCTTTTTTCTCTTCTCTTCTCTTTTTCTTTCTTCTTTTTTTTCTCTTCTCTTCTTCTTTCTTCTTTTTCTCTCTTTCTCTTTTTTTCTTTTTTCTTCTCTCTCTTCCTCTTTCTTCTTCTTTTTTTCTTCTCTTTTCTTCTTTTCTCTTCCTCTTTTCTTTCTCTTTTTTCTTCTTCTCTCTTTTCTTTTTTTTCTTTTCTTTTTTTCCTTCTTTCCTCTCTTTCTCTTTCTTCTCTTTCTCTTTTTCTCTCTTTTTTTTCTTCTTTCTCTTTCTTCTTTCTTCCTCTCTTCTTCTCTTTCTCTTTTTTTTTCTCTCTTCTTTTTTCTTCTTTTTTTTTTCTTCTCTTCTTTTTCCTCTCTCTCTCTCTTTCTCTCTTTTTTTTCTCTCTTTTTTTTTTTTTCTCTTTCTTTTTTTCTCCCTCTTTTTCTTTTTTTTTCTTTCTCTCTTTTCTCTCTCTTCTCTTTTTCTCTTCTTTTTTTTCTTTTCTTTCTTTCTTCTTTTCTCTTTTTTCTTCTCTCTCTTTTTCTCTCTTCTTTCTTTCTTCTCTCTTCTTTCTTCTTTTTTCTCTTCTTTTTTCTCTTCTTTCTTTTTCTCTTCTTTCTTTTTCTCTTCTTTTTTCTTCTTTCTTTCTCTCTCTTCTCTCTTTCTTCTTTTCTTCTTTTTTCTTCTTCTTTCTTCTTTTCTTCTCTTTTCCCTTTCTTTTTCTTTTCTTCTCCTCTCTTTTCTCTTTTTTTTTTTCTTCTCTCTCTCCTTTTTTTTCTTTCTTTTTTTTCTCCTCTGTTTTTCTTTTTCTTCTTTTTTTCTCTTTTTTCTTTTCTCTTTTCCTTTTCTCTTTTTTCTTTTCTTTTTTTTTTTTTTTTTTTTCTCTTTCTCTCTCTTTTCTTCTCTTCTTTTCTTTTTTTCTCTTTCTTTCTTTTTTTTTCTCTTTCTTTTTTCTTTCTCTTTCTCCTCTTTTTTTCTTCTTTTTTCTTTTTTTCTCTTTTTTTTTTTTTTTTCTTTTTTTTTTTCTTCTTTTTTCTTCTCTTCTTTCTTTTTTTTTTTTTCTCTTTTTCTTTTTTCCTCTCTCTCTTTTTTCTTTCTTTCTTTTCTTCTTTTTCTTTCTTTTCTCCTTTCTTTCTCTCTCTTCTTTTCTTCTTCTTTTCTTTTTCTCTCTCTCTTCTCTTTCTCTTTTTTTTCCTTTTTCTCTTTTCTCTTCTTCTTCTCTCTCTTTTCTTCTCTTCTCCTTTTCTTTCTTCTTCTCTTCTCTTTTCTTTTTTCTCTCTCTTCTTTTCCTCTCTTCTTCTCTTTTCTTCCTCTCTCTTTTTTCTCTTCTTCTCTTCTTCTCCTTTCTTCTTCTTTTTTTTTCTTTTTTCTTTTTTTTCTTCTTTCTCTTCTTTTCTTCTCTCTTCTCTCCCTCTTTTCTTTCTCTTTTCTCTTTTTTTCTTCTTCTTTTTTTCTCTTCTTTTTCTTTTTTCCTTCTCTCTTTCTTCTTCTTTCTCTTTTCTCTCTTTTTTTCTTTCTTTTTTTTCCTCTTTCTTCTTTTTCTCTTTCTTCTCTTCTTTCTCTCTTTTTTTTTTTTTTTCTTTTTCTCTCTCTTCTTTCTCTTCTTTTTTTCTTTTTTTCTTTCTTTTTCTTTTTTTTTCCTCTTCTTTTTTTTTTTTCTCTTCTTTTTCTTTTTTTTTTTTTTCTTTCTTTTTTTTCTTTTTTTTTTTTTCTTTTTTCTTTTCTTCTTTCTTTCTTTTCTTCCTCTTCCTCTTCTTTTCCTCTTCTCTCTCTTTTTTTCTCTTTTTCTTCTCTCTCTTTTCTTTCTCTTCTTTCTTTCTCTTTTTTTTTTTCTTTTTCTTTTTTTCTTTCTTTTTTTTTTCTTTTTTTCTTCTTCTTTTCTTTCTTCTTCTTTTTTTTTTTTCTTTTTTTTTTTCTTCTTCTTTCTCTTCTTTTTTCTTTTCTTTTTCTCTCTTTCTTCTTTTTTTCTTCTCCTTTCCTTTTCTTCTTCTTTTCTCTTCCTCTTCTCTCCCTCTCTTCTCTCCTCTTTTCTTTCTTTTTTCTCCTCTTTTCTTTTTTTCTTTCTTTCTTTTCTTTCTTCTTTTCTTCTTTTCTTTTTTCTTTTTCTCTCTCTCTTTTTTCTTCTTTCCTTCTTTCCTCTTCTTTTTCTTTCTCTCTTTTTTTTTTTCTTTTCTTTCTCCTTCTCTTTCCTCTCTCTTCTCCTTTCTTCTCTTTTTTTTTTTTCTCTTCTTCTTTTCTCTCTCTCTTCTTCTCTTCTCTTCTCTTCTTTCTCTCTTTCTTTTTTTCTTCTTTTTTTTTTCTCTTTTTCTTCTTCTTCTTTTTTTCTTTTCTCTTTTTTTTTCCCTCTTCTTCTTTTTTCTTTTCTTCTTCTCTCTTTTTTTCCTTTTTTTTCTCTCTCTCTTTTCTCTTTTTTCTTTTCTTTTTTTCTTTTCTTTTTTCTTCTCTCTCTCTTTCTTTTTCTTCTCTTCTCTCTTCTTTTTTTTTTCTCTCTCTTTTCTTTTTTTTTTCCTTTTTCTTCTTTTTTTTCCCTCTCTTCTCTCTTCTTTCTCTCTTTTTCTCCTCTCCCTCTTCTCTCTTCTTCTCTCTTTTTTTCTTTTTTTTTCTTTTTTTTTTCTCTCTTCTTTTTTTTTTTTTTTTTTTTTTTTTTCCCCTTCTTCTTCTCTTCTCTTCTCTTTCTTCTTTCTTTCTTTTTTCCTCTTCTCTTTCTCTCTCTTCTCTTTTCTTTCTCTTTTCTTCTTTTTCTCTTTCCTTTTTTTTTTTTTTTTCTCTTCTTCTTTCCTTCCCTTTCTTCTTTTTTTTTTTTCTTCTCTTTTTTTTTTCTCTTTTTTCTTTTCTTCTTTTTTTTCTTTTTTTTTTTTTTTTCTCTTTTTTCTTTTTTTTTCCTTCTTTTCTTCTTTCTCTTTTCTTTTTTTTTTTCTCTTTTTTCTCTTTCTTTTTTTTTTTTCTCTTCTTTTTCTTTTTTTTTTTTCTTTTCTTTTTTTTCTCTTTTTTTCTCTTTCCTCTCTTTTCTTTTCTTCTTTTCTTTTTTTTTTTTTTTCTTCTTTCTTTCTTTTCTTTTTTTCTCTTTTCTCTCTCTTTTTCTCTTTTTCTTTCTCCTTTTCTTTTTCCTCTCTTTTTTTTTTTTCTTTTTCTTTCTTTTCTTTTTTTTCTTTTTTCTTCTTCTTCTCTCTCTTCTTCCTTCTTTCTCTCTTCTTCTTTTCTCTTTTTTTTTTTTTTTTTCTTTTTCTTTTTTTCTTCTCTTTCTTCTCTTTCTCTTCTCTCTTTTTTCTTCTTTTTTTCTTTTCTCTTCTCCCTTTCTTTTTTTTTTTTTCTCTCTCTCTTTTTTTTTTTTCTCTTCTCTCTTTTTCTTTTTCTCTTTTTTCTCTCTCTTTTTTTTTCTTTTTTCTCTCTCTCTTCTCTTCTTCTTTCTTTCCTCTTCTTTTTTTTTCTCTTCTCTCTTTTTTCCTCTCTCTTCTCTCTCTCTTTTTTCTCTCTTTTCTTCTTCTTTTTCTTTTCTCTCTTTTTTCTTTTCTCTTCTTCTCTTTTTTCTTTTCTTTCTTCTTTCTTTTCTCCTCTTTTTTTTTCTTTTCTCTCTTTTTTTTTTTTTTTTTTTTCTCTTTTCTTTCTTCTCTCTTCTCTTCTTTTCTTCTTTTTTTCTTTTTTTTTTCTTTTCTTTCTTTCTCTTCTTCTTCTCTCTTTTCTTTCTCTTTTTTTTTCCTTTTTTTTCTTTTTTTTCCTCTTCTTTCTCTTTTTTTTTCCTCTTTTCTTTCTCTTTTTTTCTTTTTTTTTTTTTCTTCTCTTTTTCTTTTTCTCTTTTTTTCTTCTCTCTTGCTCTCTCTTTTTTCTTTTCTCTTTTTCTTTCTTTTTTTTTTTTCCTCTCTCTTTCTCTTTTCCCTTTCTCTTTTCTTCTTCTTCTTTTTTCTTTTCTTTCTTCTTTTTTCTCTTTTTTTCTTTCTCTCTCTTTTCTTCTCTTTTCCTTTTTTCCTTTTTCTCCTTTTTCTCTTTTTCTTTTTCTTTTTTTTTTTTTTTTTTTTTCTTTCTTCTTCTTCTTCTTCTTTTTTTCTTTTTCTCTCTTTTTTTCTCTCTTTTTTTTTCTCTCTTTTTTCTTTTTCTCTTCTTTTTTTCTTCTTTCCTTTCTCTTCTTTTCTTTTCTCCTCTTCTTCTCTTCTCTTCTCTTCCTCTCTCTCCTTTTTTCTTCTCTTTTTTCTTCTTTTCTCTCTTTTCTTTTTCTCTTTCTTTCTTCTTCTTTCTTCTCTTTCTCTCTCTCTTCTCCTTCTTTTTTTCTTTTTTTCTTCTTTTTTTTTCTTCTTTTTCTTTTTCTTCTCTCTCTCTCTCTCTCTTTTTCTCTTTTTCTTTTTCCCCTCTTTTTCTTTCTCTTTCTTTTCTCTTTTTTTTTTTTTCTCCTTTTTTTCTTCTCTTTCCTCTCTCTCTTTTTTTCCTTCTCTTTTTTTTCTCTCTTTTTCTCTCTTTTTCTCTTTTTTCCTCCCCTTCTTCCTCTCTTTCTTTTTCTTTTCCTTCCTCTTTTTCTTTCTTTTTCTTTTTCCTTTTTTTTTTTCTTTCTTCTCTCTCTCTTTTTTTTTCTCTCTTTTTTTTTTTTTTTCTTTTTTTTTCTCTCTTTTCTTTTCTTCTCTCTCTTTCTTTTCTCCCTCTTTCTCTTTTTTCTTTTTCTTTCTTTTCTTTTTTTTTTTTTTCTTTTCCTTTTTTTTTCTTCTCTTTTTTTTTTCCTCTTTTTCTTCTCTTTTTCTTTTTTTTTTTCTCTTCTCTTCTTCTCTTCTTTTTTTCTTTTTTTTTCCTTTTTTCTTTTTCTTCTTCTTTTTCCTCTTTCTCTCTTTTTCTTCTTCTCTTCTTCTTCTCTTCTTCTTTCTTTTTTTTTTTCTCTTCTTCTTTTTTTCTTTTTTTCTTCTTTTTTTTCTTTTCTTTTTCTTCTTTCTTTTTTCTCTCTTCTTCTCTCTTCTCTTTTTTTTTTTCTTTTTTTCTTTCTCTCTCTTTTCTTTTTCCTTCTTCTTTTTCTTTTCTTTCTTTCTTCTTCTTTTCTTTTTCTTCTTTTTCTCTTCTTTCTTTTCTTTTCTTTCTTTTTTCTCTCTCTTCTTCTTCTTCTTCCTCTCTTTTTTCTTTTTCTTTTTTTCTCTCTTTTTTTCTTTTTTCTTCCTTTTCTCTTCTTTTTCTTCTTTCTTTCTCTTTGCTCTTCTCTTTTTCTTCTTCTCTTCTTTCTCTTTTCTTCTCTCTCTTTTCTTCTCTCTGCTTTTTTTTTTTTCTTCTCTCTTTCTTTTTTCTTCTTCTCTTCTCTCTTCTTCTCTTCTCTCTCTCTCTTCTTCTCTCTCTCTCTCTCTCTTCTTTTCTCTTCTCTTTTTTTTCCTCTTTTTCTTTTTTTTTTTCTCTTTTTTCTTTCTTCTTCTTTCCCTTTTTTTCTTTTCTTCTTCTTTTCTTCTCTCTTCTTTTCTCTCTTTCTTTTCTTTTTTTCTTTCTTTCTTCTTTTTCTTTTTTTCTTTTTTCTCTCTTTCTCTCTCCTTCTTTTCTTCTTCTTCTTTTTTTTTTTTTTCTTTTTCTTTTTTTCTTTCCTTCTTTTTTTTTCTCTTCTCCTCTCTTTCTCTCTTCTCTTTTTCCTTTTTTTTTTTCTTCTTTTTCTCTCTTCTTCTTTTCTCTTCTTTTTCCTCTTCTCTCTCTTTTCTTTTTTTTTTCTTTTTTCTTTCTTTCTTTTTCTCTCTTTCTTTCTCTTCTCTTTTTTTTCTCTTTTCTCTTTCCTCCTCTCTTTTTTTTTTCTTCTTTTCTTTTCTTTTTTTTCTTCTCTCTCTTTTTTCTCTTTTTTTTTTCTTTCTTTTTTTTCCTCTCCTCTCCTCTTTCTTCTTCTTTTTTTTCTTTCTTTTTCTTTTTCTCTTTTCTTTTTTTTTTTTTTTTTTTTTTTTTTTTTTTTTTTTTTTTTTTTTTTCTCTTCTTTTTTTTTTTTTTTTTTTTCCTTTCTTCTTTTTCTTTTTTTCTCCTTTTTCTTTTCTTCTCTCTTTCTCTTCTTTTTTTTCTCTTTTTTTTCTTTTTTTTCTTTCTCTTTTTTTCCTTTTCTTCTTTTCTCTTTTTCTCTTCTTTTTTTTTTTTTTCTTCTTTCCTTTTTTTTCTCTTTTTCTTCTCTTTTTTTTCTTTTTTCTTCTTTTTTTCTCTCTTTTTTCTTTCTCTTTTTTTCTCTCTTTTCTCTTTCTTTTTTTCTTCTTTTCTCTCTCTCTCTTTCTTCTTTCTCTCCTCTTTTTTCTTTTCTCTTTTTTTTTTTTTTCTTTTTTTCTCTTCTTCTTTTTCTCTCTCTCTTCTTCTTTCTCTTTCTTCTTCTTTCTCTTCTTTCTTTTTTTCCTTTCTTTTTTTTTTCTTTCTTTCTTTTTTTTTTTTTTTTTCTTTTTTTTTCTTTTTTTTTTTTTTTCTCTTTTCTCTCTTTTCTTTCTTTTTCTCTTCCTTTTTCCTTTTTTTTTTTTTTTCTCTTTCTCTTCTTCCTTCTTTTTTCTCTTTTTTCTTTTTTCTTCTCTCTCTCTTCTTTTTTCTTTTTTCTTTCTCTTTTTTCTTTTTTTTCTTTTTTCTTTTTTTTTTCTCTTTTCTCTTCTTTTTCTTTTTTCTTTTTTCTTCTTTTTTTCTTTTTTTCTCTCTTTTTTTCTCTTCTTTTCTCTCTTTCTTTTTTCTCTTCTTTTTTTCTTTTTTTCTCTCTCTTTTCTTTTCCTTTTCTTCTCTCTTCTCTTTCTTTTTCTTCTTTCTTTCTTTTCTTTTCCTTTTTCTTTCTCTTTTTCTCTTCTCTTTTCTTCTTTTCTTTTTTCTTTTCTTTTTCTTTTTTTTCTTTCTTCTTCTTTCTCTCCCTTTTTTTTCTTTTTTTCTTTCTTTTTTTTTCTTCTTTTTTTTCTCTTCTTCTCTTCTTTTCTCTTCTTTCTTTCTTTCTTTTTCTTTCTCTCTCTTTTTTCTTTCTCTTCTTTTCTTCTTTCTTTTCTCTTTTCTTCTCTCTCTTCTTCTTTCCTTTTTTCTTTTTCTCTTTTCTTTTTTTTCTCTCTTTTTCTTTTCTTTTTTTTTTTTTTTCTTTTTTCTCCTTTCTCTCTTTTTTCTCTTTTTCTCTCTCTTTTTTTCTTTTTTTTCTTTTTTTTCTTCCCTCTCTCTCTTTTTTCTTCTTTTTTTTTCTCTTTTCTTCTTTTTCTTTTCTTCTTTTTCTTTTCTTTCCTCTTTTCCTCTTTTTTTTTCTTCTTTCTTTTTTTCTTTTCTTTTTTTTCTTCTCTCTTTTCTTTTTTCTTTTTTTTTTTTTCTTTCTCTTTTTTTCTCTTTTCTCTCTTCTCTCTTTTTTCTTTTTCCTTTCTCTTTCTTTTCTTCTCTTCTTCTTTTTCTTTCTTCTTTCTTCTCTCTTCTTTTTCCTTCTTTCTCTCTTCTTTTTTCTTTTCCTTTTTCTCTTTTTTTTTCTCTCCTTTTTTCTTTTTTCTCTTCTTCTTTTTTTCTTCTCTCTTCTCTTTTTTCTCTTCTTCTCTTTCTTTTTCCTCTCTCTCCTCTTCTTCTTTTTTTTTTTTTTTTTTCTCTTTTTTTTCTTTCTTCTTTTTTCTCTCTTCTCTTCTCTTTCCTCTTTTCTTTCCTCTTCTTTTCTTTTCTTTTCTTTTTTCTTTTCTTTTTTTTTCTTTCTCTCTCTTCTTTCTTCTCTCTCTTTCTTTTTTTTCCTTCTCTCTTCTTTCTCTTTTTTTTCTCTCTTTCTTTCTTTCTCTTTTCCCTTCTTTCTCTTCTTTTCTCTCTTTCTTCTTCTCTCTTTTTTTTTTTTTCTTTTTCTTCTTTTTTTCTCTCTCTCTTCTCTCTCTTTTCTCCTCTTTCTTCTTTTCTTCCTCTTTCTCTCTTTCTTTTTTTTCTCTCTTTTTTTTTCTCCTCCTCTCCTTTTTTCTTCTTTTCTTCTTTTTTCTCTCTCTTTTTTTCTCTCTTTTTCTTTCTTCTCTCTTTTTTTTCTTTCTCTTTTCTCTTTCTTTTCTTCTTCTTTCTTCTTCTCTTTCTTTCTTCCTTTTTTTCTTTCTTCTCTTCTTTTCCTTTTTTTTTTTTCTCCCTCTCTCCTTTCTCCTTTTTCCTCTTCTTCCCTCTTTTTTTTTTTCTCTTTTTTCTCTTTTTTTTTTTTTTTCTTCTTTTTTTTTTTCTTTTCTTCTTTTTTTTTTTTCCTCCCTCTTTTTTTCTTTTTTTCTTTTCTTCTTCTTTTTTCTCTTTTTCTTTTTTTTTTCTTTCTTTCCTTTTCTTTTTTTTTTCTCTTCTTTTTTTTTCCCCTCTTTTCCTCTCTTCTTTTTTTTTTCTTCTTCCTTTCTTCTTCTCTTTTCTCTCTCTTTCCTTTTTCTTTTTTTTTTTTTTTCTTTTTTCTCTTCTTCTCTTCTTTCCTTTTTCTTCTTTCTTTTTTTTTTTTTTTTCTCTCTTTCTTTTTTTTTTCTCTCTTCTTTTTTTCTTTTTCTCTTTTTTTCTCTTCTTTTTTTTCTTTTTTTTTTTCTTTCCTTTTTCTTTTCTCCTTTTCTTCTTTTTCTTTTTTTCTTCTTCTTTTTTCTTCTTCTTCTCCTCTTCTTTTTCTTTTCTTCCCCTCTCTTTTCTTTTTCTTTCTCTTTCTCTTTTCTTTTTTTTTCTTCTTCTCTTTTTTTTTTTTTTTCTTTTCTTCTCTTCTTCTCTTTCTTCCTTTTTTTTTCTTTTTCTCTCTTCTTTTTCTCTCTGCTCTCTTTTCTTTTTTTTTTTCTTTTTTTCTCCTTTCTTTTCTTTTCTTTCTTTTTCTCTCTTTTTTTTCTTCTCTCTTCTTTCTTCTTTTTCTTTCTTCTTTTTTCTCTTTCTCTCTCTCTTTTTTCTTTTCTTCTTCTTTCTTTTTTCCTTCTCCCTTCTCTTCTCTCTTTTTTTTTTTTAATCTCTCTCTTTTTTTTCCTTTTTTTTCTTTTTTCTCTTCTCTTCTCTTTTTTTCTTCTCCTTCTTTCCCCTCTCTTCTCTTTCCCTTTCTCTTCTTTTCTTCTCTCTTCTCTTTCTTCTTTTTCTCTTTCTTCTTCTTTTCTTTTTCTCTCTTTTTCTTTTTTTTCTTTTTCTTCTTTTTTCTGCTCTCTCTTCTCTTCTTTCCTCTCTTTTTTCTTTTTTTCCTTCTTCTTTTTTGTTCTTTTTTCTTTTCTCTTCTCTCTTTTTTTCTTTCCCTTCTTCCTCTTCTCTTTTTTCTTTCTTTTCTCTTCTTTTCTTCTTCTTTCTCTTCTTTTTTTCTTTTTTCTTCTTTTCTTCCTTCTTCTTTTTCTTCTTTTTTTTTTTTTCTTCTTCTTTCTTTTTTTTTTCTCTTCTTCTCTTTTTTTTTTTCTTCTTTTTTCTCTTTTTCTTTTCTTTTTTTTTCCTTTTCTTTTCTTTCTTTTTTTTCTCTCCCCTTTTTTCTTTTTTTCTTTTTTTTTTTTTTCTCTTCTCTCTTCTCCTTTTTTTCTTTTCTTTTCTCTTTCTCTCTTCTTCTTTCTTTTCTTTTCCTTTTCTCTTCCTCTCTTTCTTTTTCTCTTTTTTTTCTTTTCTCTCTCTTCTTTTTTTCTCTCTTTTTTTCTCTTTTTCTTCTCTCTCTCTCTCTTTTCTTCTTCTTTCTTTTTTCTCTCTTTTTCTTCTTTCTTTTTTTTTCTCTTTTTTTCTTCTCTTTTTCTTTTTTTCTTTCTTCCTTTTTTTTCTTCTTTCTCTCTTCTTTTTCTCTCTTTTTTTTTCTCTTCTTCTCTTTTTTCTTTTTCTTCTCTTTTTCTTCTCTTTCTTTCTTCTTCTTTTCTTCTTTTTTTCTTCTTTTCTCTTCTTCTTCTCTCTCTCTTCTTTTTTTTTCTTCTTTTTTCTTCTTTCTTCTCTTTCTTTTTCTTCTCTTTCTTTTTCCCCTTTTCTTTTTCTTTTCTTTCTTCTTTTCTCTCTCTCTTTTTTTTTTTTTCTTTCTTCTTTTTTTCTTTCCTCCTCTTCTCTCTTCTTTCCTCTTTTTTTTTCTTTTTTCTCTTCTCTTTTTTCTTTCTTCTTTTTTCTTTTTTCTCTTTCCTTTTCTCTTTTCTTTCTCTTCTCTCTCTCTTCTCTTTTTTTTTTTTTTTCTTTTTCTTCTTCCTTCTTCTCTTTCTTTTTTTTCTTTTTTTTTCTTTTTCTTTTTTTCTCTTTTTTCTTTTTTTTTTTTTTTTTTCTTTTTCTTTCTCCTTCTTTCTCTCTTTTTTTTTTTCTTTTCTCTCTCTCTCCTTTTCTTTCTTTTTTTTCTTTTTTCTCCTTCTTTCTCTCTTTTTTCTTCTTTTCTTTTTTTTTCTTTCTTTTCTTTCCCTTTTTCTCTTCTTTCTTTCTTTTTTCTTTCTTTCTTTTTTCTCTTCTTTTTCTCTCTCTCTTCTCTCTCTCTTCTTCTTTCTTTTTTTTTTTTTCTTTCTCTTCCCCTTTTTTCCTTTTTTTTTTTTCTTTTTTCTTTTTCTTTTTTTTTTTCTTCTCTCCTCTTCCTCTTCTTCTTTTTCTTTTTTTTCTTTTTTCTTCTCTTTCTTTTCTCTTTCTTTTCTTTTTCTTCTCCTTTTTTCTTTTCTTTTTTTTTTTTTCTTTTTTTTTTTTCTTTTTCTCTTTCCTCTCTTTTCTCTTTCTTCTTTCTTTCTCTTTCTTCTTTCTCTTTTTCTTTCTCTTTCTCTCTCTTCTTTCTCTTTCTCTTCTTTCTCTCTTTTCTCTTTTTTTTCTTCTTCTTTTCTTTCTTTTTTTTCTTCTTTCTTTTCTTGCTTTTTTCTCTTTTTCTTTTTTTCTTTTTTCTTCTCTCTTCTCTCTTTTTTTCTTTTCTTTCTTCCTTTTTTTCTTCTTCTTCTCCTTTTTCTCTCTTTCTCTTTTTCTTCTTCTTTTTTTTTCTCTCTTCTTCTTCTCTCTCTTTCTTTTTCTTCTTTTTTTTTTCTTTCTCTTCTTTTTTTCCTCTTTTTCTTTTTTTTCTTTTCTTTCTCTTCTTCTCTTCTTCTTTTTTCTTTTTTCTCTTCTCTCTTCTCTTCTTTCTTTCTCTTTCCTCTCTCTCTCTTTCTTCTCTCTTTTTTCTCTTTCTTGCTCTTTCCTTTTTTTTTTCTTCTCCTTCTCCTCTTCTTCTCTCTCTTTTCTTCCTTTTTCTTCTTTCTCCTTCTTTCTTTTCTTTTCTCTCTTCTCTTCCTTTCTCTTTTCTTCTTTTCCTTTCTTCTTCTCTCTCTTTCTTTTTTCTTCTTCTTTCTTCTTCTCTCTCTTTTTTTCTTTTTTTCTTCTTTTCTTTCTTTTCTCTCTCTTTTTTTCTTTCTCTCTCCTTCTCTCTTTTTTCTTCTTTTTCTTTTCTTTCTTCTTCCTCTTTTCTTTTCTTCTTCTTTCTCTTTCTTCTTTTCTTTCCTCTTTTTTTTCTTTCTTTTTCTTCTTTTTTTTTCTCTCTTTTCTTTTCTTTCTTTCTTTTCTTCTATCTTCTCTTTCTTTGGCTCTTCTCCCTTTTCCTCTTTTTCTCTTTCTTTTCTTCTCTCTTTTTTTCTCTTCCTCTTTCTCTCTCTTTCTTTCTCTCTCTTCTTCTTTCTTTTTTTTTTCTTCTCTCTTCCTCTCTTCTCTCTCTTCTCCTCTCTTTTTCTCTCTTCTTCTTCTCTTCTCTTTTCTTCTTTCCTTCTTGCTCTTTTCTCTTCTCTTTTTTTCTCCCTTGTCTTCTTCCCTTCTTCCTCTTTTTTTTTTCTTCTTTTTTCTTGCTTTCCTTTCTTCTCTCTTTTTTTCTCTTTTTCTTTTTACCTCTTTTTCTTTTTCTCTCTTCTTTTTCTCTCTCCCTTCTTCTCTTTTCTCCTCTTTTTCTTCTTTCTCTCTTTCTTCTCTCTTTCTCTTTTTTTTTCCTCTTCCTCCTCTCTCTCTTTCTCTTTTCCTGCTCTTTTTTTTCTCTCTTCTTTCTCTTTCTCTCCTTTTCTCTCTCTTTCTTCTTCTTTTTCTCTCTCCTCTTCTTCTCTCCCTCTCTTCTCTTTTTCTCTTTCTCTTTCTTCTCCTTTCTCTTTTCCTCTTCTCTTTCTTTCTTCTTTCTTTTCTTCTCCTTCTTTTTCCTTTTTTTCTTCTTTCTTTTTTCTTCTTTCTTTTCTTTTCTTCTTCTTTCTCTTTCCTTTCTCTCTTCTCTTTTTTCTCTTTTTCTCTTCCTTTTCTCTTTCCTCTTTTTTTCTTTCTTCTTTCTCCTTGTTTCTCTTCTTTTTCTTTCTTCTTCTTTCTTCTTTCTCTTCCTTCTTTCCTTTCTCTTCTTTCTCTTTCTTTCTTCTCTCTCTTCTTTTTCTCTTTCTTTCCTTCTTTCTCTCTCTCTTTCTTCTTCTCTTTCTTCTTTTCTTCTTCTTTTCTTTCTCTCTTTTTTCTCTTTTCTTTTTTTTTTTCTCTTTTCTCTCTTTTTCCTCTTTCCTTTTTTTCTCTTTCCTCTTCTTTTCTCTTTTTCTCTTCTCTTTTCTTCTTCTCTTCTTTTTTCTTTTTCTTTCTTCCTTTCGTCTCCCTCTCTTGTTCTCCTTTTGTCCTTCTCTTTCTCTCTCTCTTCTCTCTCTCCCCGCCTCCCTCTTTTTTCTTTCTTCTTTCTCCCTCCTTCTTTTTCTCTTTCTGCTCTTCTCTCTTCTCTCTTCTCCCTTCGTCTTCTCTCCTTCTTCTCTCCTCTCTTTTCCTCTTCTTCTCTTCTTTTCTGCTTTCTCCTCTTCTTCCTTTTTTTTCTTCTTCTTTCTTCTTTCCTCTGCTTTCT
>CATNWA010003944.1:0-22217 GCA_951230385.1 Staurois parvus | reverse complement strand
TCCAGAACTGTCAGAAATAGACAGAAACTGTCACAGAACTGTCCTTCTTCTCATCCTTCTCCTTCTTCTCATCCTTCTTCTTCTCATCATCCTTCTCCTTCTTCTCATCCTTCTCCTTCTTCTCATCCTTCTCCTTCTCCATCTTCTCATCCTTCTCCTTCTTCTCATCCTTCTCCTTCTCCTTCTCCTTCTCTTTCTTCTCATCCTTCTCCTTCTTCTCATCCTTCTCCTTCTCCTTCTTCTCATCCTTCTCCTTCTCCTTCTTCTCATCCTTCTCCTTCTCCTTCTTCTCATCCTTCTCCTTCTTCTCATCCTTCTCCTTCTTCTCATCCTTCTCCTTCTTCTCATCCTTCTTCTCATCCTTCTCCTTCTTCTCATCCTTCTCCTTCTCCTTCTTCTCATCCTTCTCCTTCTCCTTCTTCTCATCCTTCTCCTTCTCCTTCTTCTCATCCTTCTCCTTCTCCATCTTCTCATCCTTCTCCTTCTCCTTCTTCTCATCCTTCTCCTTCTCCTTCTCCTTCTCCTTCTTCTCATCCTTCTCCTTCTTCTCATCCTTCTCCTTCTTCTCATCCTTCTCCTTCTCCTTCTTCTCATCCTTCTCCTTCTCCTTCTTCTCATCCTTCTCCTTCTCCTTCTCCTTCTTCTCATCCTTCTCCTTCTTCTCATCCTTCTCTTTCTCCTTCTTCTCATCCTTCTCCTTCTCCTTCCTCATCTCCAAGGGCATTTAAATTAAAGGTACAGTGTTCTGCACTAATTTAAAGGCTCTCTGAAGCCTAGAAACCCTTTTAATAAGTTAACTTCGTAGCGAATTAATTCGCATCGAATCGAATTTCATACTGGAATTTGCCGAATCAGCCGAATCGAATTTTTGAAAAATTCGCTCATCTCTACTTGCTGGTCTAGCCTCTCAGCAGTCTGGTCATTATTCAGCAGATGTGATCTCATTGGTTCCCTTGGTGCCAAGAGAGAAAGCCTAGCTGAGCAGTCTCAGAAAAGCAGCCCCACTGCTTCGCCTTGCTCCAGTGTCTCTTGGAAAATTATAGTGCAATGAGACCATAAGCTCCACAATATGGCTTACTTCCTGGACTTCAAATCCCATGATCCTCAGTGTTCTGCATGGAAATCCATAGGCCCCCCCTGGCTATAGTTCTCCCTCAGCTGACTGAAGGGGATAATGCAACACAATATTCAACATAACAACATAAAGTGATAATAAACTGATTGTAAAGAGGGAGATGTCTCACCAATGTTTCTGTAGTCCCTGCACTTGGCTACAGTCACGTATGCTACAATTGTTAGAATGCATACCTTTTTTGTCTAAAGACCTATGTTTACCCCAAGCTCATTCCATTTTCTTCACATTTCTAAGAATGTTGCCATTTAATCAACACAGGGACACATTTGCAAGTGGTGAGAACAACGCTGACAGAATGCAACTCTGTGAAAAAAAGCAGCTGGAAGGCACATGTGATATTTTCCATGGAGAAATAAATTCATGCAAATGCAACATTTTTCTTGAAATTACATGAGCAATGGGAGTAAATTCTCTATAGAACATTCAGCGTATCCTGATCATTACACACAGCCTACTGCAGGACTCTATAGTCAAGTCTCTACATACAGCATCCGTATAAGCAGGGGGATCTCAGTTCATACTATGGATTTCTTTCTGAAGAAGATATTTACAGCTGTCCTGTTGGCTGAGTGTTTTTTTGGGAATCAAAATAAATGCCATTATTGTGGTTGTTCTCTTGGGGAGATGGAAGGAGCTGAAATCGCTGGAAACCTGTGACAAGATCCTCACCTGTCTAGGAATCACCAGAAGCCTTTGCATGCACTTTAGTTTAACATACTTTTTCCTTTTATTGTACTTTCCTTGGGTGATTCAATTAAATGCTTTTCCCTAAGCAAATTTAGCAACAGCTATGTTTTTGAACTTCACCAATCTCTAGATCACTACTGTCCTCTGTGTATTTTACTGTGTAAAGATTACAAACTGCAGCCATAAATTATTCATCTTCTTGAAGCCCAGGATCTCCAGACTAGTTCCTTGGTTGTTGATGGCACCTCTTCTGATATGCTTTTCAACTTGCCAGCTGGTTGTTGTATTGTTTATGTACACCTACAAAACACAACAGTTGGTGCCATGAACAATATGCCAGTGGTGATGTTTTGGTGCTAATTGGCCACAAGCAATTAATGATGTTCTTTGTGCCCTCCTTATTTCCATTCATGTAGTGACATTGAGACCCAAGAAACTCACCAGCAGATGCAATGTAATGCCAATGTCCAGTGAGCTCAATTCAGAGATGGAGGGGGAAATTTCTGTTCTAGGTGGTTTTGTCATGGGGGGTGGAGTACTAATGGGGGGGGGGGGGTTGTTGTTTGAAAGGCATTCTCTGTATGACTTGCTTTGACTAATGCTACAGTACTTTCTTCTGACTTATGCTTTCTGTGACCCAGAGCAGAGGAGGCTCAGGTTTTATTTAACAATACATCACATACCTGGTTGGAGACCAAAGTGATGGGAGGGCTTCCCTTGTGGCTAAGGTCCAGGCACCCCTGGAGTTGGGGACATGGAGTGCAAGGCTGATTGAATCATGAGTGCCATTTAGGCTGGACTGCTGGTACCGCTTCTGGCAGTGCTCAATTGGTTGGAGCTTAAGCAGGACAGCAGAGACACTGGGCATGTGGTGAAGAAATGGGTGGATGTCACCTGTAGCAGATGCAGGATCAGATTGGCAAGACAGCACTGGAGAAATGTGAGCATGGTCAAGGTCCACAGGGTAAAAGGGATGAAAGGTCAGGAGCTAAAACTATTATTATACACAGGAGTCAGGAGGGCAAAGAAGAAGGGTCAAGAGGCAGGCCGGGGGAAGAAGCAAAGTCTTTAAGCAAGCCAGGGTCACAATGAGAGTTCAAGCAGAGGGGAAGTCCAGAGAAAGGCTGAGTCAGTAACAGCAAATCAGGATCAAGGCAGGAAACACAGAAACTAGGAATGCATGGGGAGGTAAAGATTATCCATCAATCTTTGTGGCTGCTAACCTCCCTAAATAGGCCATTTGGCACCAACTTTGGTAATGAGTCCTTCTGCAGCAATGTACCCCGCCATGGCACTGGCGGTGGTGCCAGACCTGTGAACTGGTGCATGCACACCTTTGCGCTGAGTAGTGTCCCAACACAATACCCCTTTAAGACCCTCTCATTGTAACTCGCCATGCCCACCATTCAACATTTCTCAAGCCCACTGATTTCAAATGTTCCCAGGTATGTTGATCAAGCCTGCCTTATCCTTTCCTTTCCTTGTTCCAATGGAAATATCCTTTTTGTGGTAAATAAACATAAAAGGGGATAGACTAATCGGGTGCATTGGGTGTTCTTTTTTTTCCTGTCCTCTCTGTTCTTAGGTTTGTGTTAAAGTGTTAGAAATGTGCTCAAGGACTGAATTTGCATTATTGCAAGCTCATCTAAATGTAAATGCCTGAGGCTAAGATGCTGTTAAGTGGGAGTCCTTCTATGGCAATATCAAAACTGCCACACAGTGGAGGATAAAGATTCCTATATTTATATAACTTTGGTTTATCTAAAACAAGTAAAAACAGTTAAATATGCCAGCTCTAGCATCCTTACTGCTGTTTAGGTATAATAAATAGAGATGAGCGAATTATTCAAAAATTCGATTCGGCTGATTCGCCGAATTTCAGGAAGAAATTCGATTCGATGCGAATTAATTCGCTACGAAGTTAACTTATAAAAAGGGTTTCTAGGCTTCAGAGAGCCTTTAAATTAGTGCAGTACACTGTACCTTTAATTTAAATGCCCTTGGAGATGAGGAAGGAGAAGGAGAAGGATGAAAGATGAGAAGGATGAGAAGAAGGAGAAGGATGAGAAGAAGGAGAAGGATGAGAAGAAGGAGAAGGATGAGAAGGAGAAGGAGAAGGATGAGAAGAAGGAGAAGGATGAGAAGAAGAGAAGGAGAAGGATGAGAAGAAGGAGAAGGATGAGAAGAAGGAGAGGAAGGATGAGAGGAGAAGGAGAAGGAGAAGGATGAGAAGAAGAGAAGGATGAAAGGATGAGAAGAAGGAGAAGGATGAGAAGAAGGAGAAGGATGAGAAGAAGGATGAGAAGAAGGAGAAGGATGAAGAAGAAGGATGAGAAGAAGGAGAAGGATGAGAAAAGAAGAAGGATGAGAAGAAGGAGAAGGATGAGAAGAAGGAGAAAGAAGAAGGAGAAGGAAGAGAAGAAGGATGAGAAGAAGGAGAAGGATGAGAAGAAGGAGAAGGAGAAGGATGAGAAGAAGGAGAAGGAGAAGGATGAGAAGAAGGAGAAGGAGAAATGATGATGAGAAGAAGGAGAAGAAGAGAAGAGAGAAGAAGGAGAAGGGATGAGAAGGAAGGAGAAGATGAGAAGAAGAGAGAAGGAGAAGAAGAAAGGAGAAGGATGAGAAGAAGGAGAAGGAGAAGATGAGAGAAGGAGAAGGATGAGAAGAAGAGAAGGAGAAGGATGAAAGGATGAGAAGGATGAGAAGAAGGAGAAGGATGAGAAGAAGGAGAAGGAGAAGATGAGAAGAAGAAGAAGGAGAAGGATGAGAAGAAGAGAAGGATGAGAAGAAGGATGAGAAGAAGGATGAGAAGAAGGAGAAGGATGAGAAGAAGGAGAGGATGAGAAGAAGGAGAAGGATGAGAAGAAGGAAAGGAGAAGGATGAGAAGAAGAGAAGGATGAGAAGAAGGAGAAGGATGTTGAGAAGAGAAGAAGGAGAAGGATGAGAAGAAGGAGAGAGGATGAGAAGAAGGATGAGAAGGAAGAGAAGAAGGAAGCCAGGCAAAAAAGTGTTAAGAAGCAGAGCTCCGCTATTTCTTAGCGGAGCTCTGCAGATACACTTAGCAGAGCTCTGCAGAAAATACTTTTTGCCGGCTTGGAATTCTTCTTATTTTCATCCTAATCTTCTTCTTCTTTCATCCTCATCCTCATCCTCTTCTTCTTCTGAGGATGATGGATGAGGATGAAGAAGAAGAAGAAGAAGTAGGATGAAAATAAGAAGAATTCAGATACACTTTTTGCCGGCTTGGAATTCTTCTTATTTTCATCCTACTTTCTTCTTCCTACTTCTTCTTCTTCTTCTTCATCCTCATCCTCCTCATCCTCAAAGAAGAGGATGAGGATGAGGATGAAGAAGAAGAAGAAGTAGGATGAAAATAAGAATAATTCCAAGCCGGCAAAAAGTGTATCTGCAGAGCTCCTCTAAGTGTATCTGCAGATACATAGAGGAGCTCTGCAGATACACTTTTTGCCGGCTTGGAATATTCATATTTTCGAGCTCTGCAGATACACATTTTTGCCGGCTTGGAATTCTTCTTATTTTCATCCTACTTTCTTCTTCTTATTTTCATCCTACTTCTTCTTCTTCTTCTTCTTCATCCTCATCCTCTTCTTCTTCTTCTGAGGAAGATGAGGATGAGGGAGATGAAGAAGAAGAAGAAGAAGAAGTAGGATGAAAATAAGAATTAATTCCAAACCGGCAAAAAGTGTATCTGCAGAGTTCCTTATTTCTGACAGTTCTCTGACAGCTCCTTCACATGTACAGCGGTTGAAACATCTGTTTCCGAATAAAAACATCTGTATCCTAAATGGAAACAAATAGATACAATGTTTCAACCGCTGTACATGTGAAGGAACTGTCAGAGAACTGTCAGAAATAGCGGAGCTCTCTACAGGGACACTTTTGCCGGCTGATCGGGAAAAATCCGATTCGCGCACCCGAAGTAGGCAAATATTCGGATTCGACGCGAATCAAATTTTTTCCTGAAATTCCTATCGAATTCCACTTCGCCTGGTTCGATTCGCTCATCTCTAATAATAAACATTCAATATTGTTGGAATTAACTCTGCACTGACCCCAGTAAACTGCCACCCATGATTTCTCTCGGGACTACAAGACAGGTATTTTCTCTCTACACTACAGGAGGGACAATTTCACCTAGTATATTTCCATAGAGAGCAGCAGTGGCAACCATTGCCAAAAATCCAAAGTATGTAGGGCCCCCCTAGCTCTGCGGAAAGTGATGCAATTACATAACTTCTTGACTCACAATTGGGGAAAAGCAATATCTATTCCAACCCCCACAGAGTTTGAAAACATTTGTTTATCCAAGGCATTCATTCCACATGGCCATTCACAGTCCTATGACATATTGACCAAAAAGAGAAGAAAAAAAGAGGAGATAGTATCATACAAATGACCCATAGAGCATCCATACCATGTAAAACAAAAGATCTTCTCAGGTGATTAAAAGTTACCATGACCTTGCATATACTATTCCCTCAAAACTTTTTACTGTGTTGGAAATGACATAAAGAGAAAGGTTCCTTGCCAAACATTTTTCTGGTCCTGTGCAGGTTTCCAAGATTTCTGGATGCAAGTTAAACACTAGTTTTAAAATGAACAGATGTCCAAATGCAAGATAATGTTGCTTCTTTCCTCCTCCATTTACCTGCGTTGTATGTAAAAGTATGTACTTCAATATTTTATATATACAAACTGTGACTCCCCCAAAATATGGTTCTTTTGAACTGAGGTCACCTGCTCACATGAATAACGAGATACTGTATACTGGACTCTCAATCACAAAATAGTGGTTGGATATCAGCCTCAATAAACTCAACTGGACATGCAAGAGACTCTGTCAGGGCTGTTTCTGGTTTACTCGGCACAAGTCATGCAAATGACCCTCCCTGCCCTTTCCTCTTTCCAACCCTTGACTCCATTCTTTGTCCCTGACCTTTTTTTTGCTGCCATGTACTTCTTGGCAGTTTTGCCTTTTTGTCTTTGGCGCTACCATGATCATT
This sequence comes from Staurois parvus, assembly GCA_951230385.1. Classification (NCBI taxonomy): domain Eukaryota; kingdom Metazoa; phylum Chordata; class Amphibia; order Anura; family Ranidae; genus Staurois; species Staurois parvus. The sequence continues at coordinate 15,370 of CATNWA010003944.1, read as the reverse complement.
TCAGCGGTCAAGGCACTATGCTAGGTTTTTTTTTTTCCACTTTTTTCTCTCTCTACCTGTGTTGATATGACAATACTAGGAGAGCCTTGTTCAGTTATTACTTACTCATTTGAAGGAAATACTTGGATTTTGAAGGATTTGAATGGTCTCTTACAAATTTCCATAGGAAAAGTTTTTGAGCTTAGCCAGTGTTGCCCGCTACTACTAAATCCTTACTGGATCCTGCTGTAAGGTATCTGGCTTTGTATGTGTGCAAGGTTAGATGTCTGTTCTGTACATTTTCATTGTTCTCCAACTAGACTGTTTATTCCTGTATGACCTAAAAATGTAAAACAAAGTAGCAAGACTGAAATGTTTCTTCTGTTGATTTAATTTCTTGCTAATTGTCTGTCTAAAACAAATATATACAATATATATGTATATCACTTTGTTGTAGTAATATTTCTAGCGCTTTAATTTGAATATGTTTAATAAATGTGTGTATTGACAACATCCTAGTAACTAATAAAAGTTCTTCAGTTAGTTGTGTTGTGAAGAGGTCTAGTTTCATGCTGAGCAGCATGTCCTCCATGTGCACTAGCAACCACATTGAGGGGGAGCACTCACTCTCTTTAACCCATTCCTGTCTGGAAACAAGCCGTTCCCTTTAGATTCACCAGGTCCTATGAACAATTGATCCTACCTCAGCATTCCAGGAGACCCCTGGCCTGACCTGGCCTAACCAGCGCAAACAGTAGTCTGTCCCATACCTTGTTCAGGCTTTAGAGCAATGCCTCCATCTGGAGGTTGGAAGAAGAAGACACATTCCAACAACTAAAAGCCTTTTTGCTGTTTACTGATTGAGCTGATTTATATCAGTCTTCTTGTTCATGATGCTGTGTGTTGTATGGCAGCCTAGCCATAGGCTGAGCTGCATGCCTACCACGTGGGTGTTAACACATATGGAGAACATGCAGCCCAGCACATGGCTGGGTCGCTACACAACAACTGTACATCCTGCAATTTCAAAAGATATTTTGTTGTATCTTTTTAAAAGGATTTACCGTTCACAATTAAATATGCCCAAGGAGTCCACACGGAACCAATGCCAGTGCGTCTCCTGTGGGAGACATAGGGGGTTATTTACTAAAACTGGAAAGTGCAAAATCTGGTGCAGCTCTGCATAAAAACTTCCAGCTTCCAGGTTTTATTGCCAAAGCTTACAGTAAATGAACAAGCTGAAGTTAGAAGCTGATTGGCTACAATGCACAGCTCCACCAGATTCTGAGTGCTCCAGTTTTAGTAAACCAACCCCATAATGTCCTTGTGGATCTTTGACACTATACAAAGCACTAGTGTAATAGGGGATTTCACAATCAGAAAATATACTTAGATCAATTCAGTTTTTATTGGGTGTTGCAGTTACTACCCTGTATATCTTTTTGGTAACCTCAAACATAGGATTAGAATCCAATGACTGGTATATATTGACATCAGCTGATTGCCTCCAAATCTTATAAGCATGGTCAATATAATTAATCTGTTCTTGCCTACTGACATTTGAATCCAGATACAGACACAATCAATTGTCCAATGTCTTTTATAATGTTACTGACAAATATTCCACTGGGGATAAGTATTAGGGATATAGTGGAACTTTTATTCCCCAGACCCAAGCTTCTCAACTGAAACCAGTGGAAGGTGCACAACACACAGTGGAATGTTTCATATGAAACAATACTTTAAGTCTAATGTTTCTATACAGATAACACAAATCCTACTGCAAAACATTTTTTTTTAATTTTAACTGAAAAGCAAAAGTAAATTCTTTATTCAGAAAAGATTCCTTCTCCTAAAGTCTTTGAAGAAATACAGTGGGCCAAAAAAGTATTTAGTCAGCCACCAATTGTGCACGTTCTCCCACTTAAAAAGATGAGAGAGGCCTGTAATTGGCATCATAGGTAGACCTCAACTATGAGAGACAAAATGAGAAAACAAATCCAGACAATCACATTGGCTGATTTGGAAATAATTTATTTGCAAATTATGGTGGAAAATAAGTATTTGGTCACCTACAAACAAGCAAGATTTCTGGCTCTCACAGACCTGTACCTTCTTCTTTAAGAGGCTCCTCTGTCCTGCACTCATTACCTGTATCAATGGCACCTGTTTGAACTTGTTATCAGTATAAAAGACACCTGTCCACAACCTCAAACAGTCACACTCCAAACTCCACTATGGTGAAGACCAAAGAGCTGTTGAAGGACACCAGAAACAAAATTGTAGACCTTCACCAGGCTGGGAAGACTGAATCTGCAATAGGCAAGCAGCTTGCTGTGAACAAATCAACTGTGGGAGCAATAATTAGAAAATGGAAGACATACAAGACCACTGATAATCTCCCTCCATCTGGGGCTCCACGCAAGATCTCACCCCGTGGGGTCAAAATGATCACAAGAACGGTGAGCAAAAATGCTAGGACCACACGGGGGGACCTAGTGAATGACCTGCAGAGAGCTGGGACCAACGTAACAAAGGCTACCATCAGTAACACACTACGCCACCAGGGACTCAGATCCTGCAGTGCAAGACGTGTCCCCCTGCTTAAGCCAGTACATGTCTGTGCCCGTCTGAAGTTTGTTAGAGAGCATTTGGATGATCCAGAAGAGGATTGGGAGAATGGCATATGGGTCAGATGAAACCAAAATAGAACTGTTTGGTAGAAACACAACTTGTCGTGTTTGGAGGAGAGAGAATGCTGAGTTGCATCCAAAGAACACCATACCTACTGTGAAGCATGGGGGTGGCAACATCATGCTTTGGGGCTGTTTCTCCGCAAAGGGACCAGGACGACTGATCCATGTACAGGACAGAATGAATGGGGCCATGTATCGTGGGATTTTGAGTGCAAACCTCCTTCCATGAGCAAGGGCATTGAAGATGAAACGTGGCTGGGTCTTCCAACATGACAATGATCCCAAACATACTGCCCGGGCAACGAAGGAGTGGCTTTGTAAGAAGCATTTCAAGGTCCTGGAGTGGCCTAGCCAGTCTCCAAATCTCAACCCCATAGAAAACATTTGGAGGGAGTTGAAAGTCTGTGTTGGCCAGCGACAGCCCCAAAACATCACTGCTCTAGAGGAGATCTGCATGGAGGAATGGGCCAACATACCAGCAACAGTGTGTGCCAACCTTGTGAAGACTTACAGGAAACGTTTGACCTCTGTCATTGCCAACAAAGGATATAGAACAAAGTATTGAGATGAACTTTTGATATTGACCAAATACTTATTTTCCACCATAATTTGCAAATACATTCTTTCCAAATCAGCCAATGTGATTGTCTGGATTTGTTTTCTCATTTTGTCTCTCATAGTTGAGGTCTACCTATGATGCCAATTACAGGCCTCTCTCATCTTTTTAAGTGGGAGAACTTGCACAATTGGTGGCTGACTAAATACTTTTTTGCCCCACTGTATTATGTATTATGAGTGTTTCTGTTACGCACCAATGGACAAGTGTGGGGGGGGGCCTTTCTCCACCTTCTCCAGGATTCTTCAGTGTATGCACTCACTAAAGCTCAGGGCAAGGCAGGGGCCAGGTTCATGTGGCTTCAACATTAAGGCAGCATCCTGATTTAGAAGAAAGCTGCACACCCCAGTGCAGTTGTACCATAATCTGAAGTACTAATGGCATGTGCTCCACTGTCTTGTGATACATACTGTACAGCTGTTCGGAATGTGACATTTTAAAGGGGACTCCAAAAAGCAATGACCCATCCCACCAGTCCAGCTTCCCTATCACCTCACTTCCAGTGATAGCCTATGGTTCTGCATGTACTTGTAAGAACCCACTTGCATGAACGACTCATCCCACTCCTCCTGTATCTGCTGTAGGGTTCTTAGGGTCTCCATCACGCGGGCTCTCGCTATACTTGAGACTCATCACCCCTGTTGGTACTGTCCCCCCGCTGTCTGGCTGTCATTTTGTTTCTCTTTTCCACTGGTCTCCCTTGGCCACGGCCACGGCATGTTCTCTCACTTCACCCCATGCGTGCATAATAGGCCTTGTTCCTTACCACCATACAATAACTTCAGATCAGGCTTTGAAACTGTTAAAGTAACTTTACTTGAAGGCTGCAACAGTACTGTCCACACAGTCACAAAGCCCTAACTAACGTCCATAGGCTGCCCAGGCATACCTCAACAGGTAGAAGTCCATTACTGGAGCGTCCCATTCCTTTGTGAAAGTGCTTGCTGGTTGCTGCTGGATGCAGCCTCTTTTGTGGACTCTTTAGCCTTTTCCCTTACGGTCCTCCCGACCCCCTCTTGTGATCCAGATATCCCCCCTTATATAGAAACCGCAGGGTGGAGGGCAGAACCTAGAAAAGCCTGGAAAAGTGGTAGACCCAAAATTAACCCTGCCCAAAATCCCTATCTAACACCAACCCAACTTGTAGACACCTACCTACACAATTTGGGACTTACGTTACAATTATATTAACTAGATAAGGGAATGGGAACATTACATTTTTGTGATATTCTAATGCCAACACTGTGATTCCGTTAGTAATCATTGAACTTGCTGCTCAGTTCATCTTTAATCATTTTTTTTTTATTTTCAGCATCAGAATCACAGATGAATAAAGTTGCCCATTATATATTGATTATTATTTTCAGTAGTCTAATTCATTGAATAACAGGTTTTCAGGAGAGTCACCAGACTCAAGTAGGAAGTGTACCTACTTACTAATAAAAGCCAATACTTATGGGTGCATTACACTTCTTATTGTATGCAGCCATATTGTACAGAAAGAAAAGACACAGTATCCCTCTTCTGCAATAAAAAGCCTTTATTTTTATGTAAAGTAAATGACCAGATCCCTTGGAAAAAAAAAAAAAAAATAATCTAATTATATGTTTTAGTTACCAAGTTCATTGTTTTTTCACTCAATGTAAAGTTACGTAAATGAATAGAACTATTTTTAACCTCTAAGTTCTACTTTAAAATTACTTTTATATCTGTTCTATGTTTTGTTTACATTTTGATTTAGGTACAAAGGGGTTAATTCACTACTGTACTACTTGTGGGGGATGAAGATTTTTTTTTTTTTTACACTGATTGCTTTTACACCCATAAAGGCTGTAAAAGCAATCATTTCTCCTTCTCTCTGGCTGCATTCTTGCAACCATTGAGGAATACTGTGTGAGCTGTGATTGGTCACAGCTTGTCACATGGTACAAGGCTGTTGTGAATAGCCTTGTACCATGTGACCTCTGTGATCATTCACAGATTTCACACATAGTAAGCAATGATGTCAGAAGTAACATCTTGCTTACTACTCTGCATGTGATCACTGATCGGCCAATCAGTGATCACATGATTGCACCGGATCGCAGTGCTGTGCGCTCCCAGGGAGGGCACACAAGCAGGGGGCGGGGAGGCCATTTATAAACGGCCATCCGACCCTGCACTGCCACCGTCCGGCTGTTTATATACAACAGCCGGATGGGAGGTGGTTAACTGCTTCCTGACCACCCTATAGTAGAAATACTGCTACAGGGCGGCACGGTTGCGCAAAATCACATACAGTATATACAGTGGGGATTGAAAGTTTGGGCACCCCAGCTAAAAATTTGTATTAATGTGCATAAAGAAGCCAAGGAAAGATGGGAAAATCTCCAAAAGGCATCAAATTACAGATTAGACATTCTTATAATATGTCAACAAAAGTTAGATTTGATTTCCATCATTTACACTTTCAAAATAACAGAAAACAAAAAAATGGCGTCTGCAAAAGTTTGGGCACCCTGCAGAGTTAATATCTTGTACTGCCCCCTTTGGCAAGTATCACAGCTTGTAAACGCTTTTTGTAGCCAGCCAAGAGTCTTTCAATTCTTGTTTGAGGTATCTTTGCCCATTCTTCCTTACAAAAGTCTTCCAGTTCTTTGAGATTTCTGGGCTGTCTGTCATGCACTGCTCTTTTAAGGTCTATCCATAGATTTTCAATTATGTTGAGGTCAGGAGATTGTGAAGGCCATGGCAAAACCTTCAGTTTACGCCTCTTGATGTAATCCCCCGTGGATTTCGAGGTGTGTTTAGGATCATTATTCATTTGTAGAAGCCATCCTCTCTTTAACTTCAGCTTTTTCACAGATGGCATCAAGTTACCATCCAAAATTTGCGGAAATTTTATTGAATCCATTTTTCCTTCTACTCGTGAGATATTCCCTGTGCCACTGGCTGCAACACAACCCCAAAGCATGATTGATCCAACCCCATGCTTAACAGTTGGACAGAGGTTCTTTTCATTAAATTCTGTGCCCCTTCTTCTCCAAACGTACCTTTGCTCATTCCGGCCAAAAAGTTCCATTTTAAACCTCATCGGTCCACAGAACTTGTTTCCAAAATGCATCAGGCTTGTCTATATGTTCATTTGCAAATTTCAAACGATGATTTTTGTGGTGAGGACGTAGGAGAGGTTTTCTTCTGATGACTCTTCCATGAAGACCATATTTGTACAAGTATCTCTTTTATAGTGGAATAGTGTACCACAACTCCAGTGTCTGCCAGATCTTTCTGGAGGGATCGTGCAGTCAAACGTGGGTTTTGAATTGTTTTTCTCACAATCCTGCAAGCTGTTCTGTCTGATATTTTTCTTGCTCTTCCAGATCTTGCTTTAACTTCCACTGTTCCTAAAGACTGCCATTTCTTAATTACATTCCGAACAGAGGATATTGACATCTGAAAACGCTTTGCTATCTTCTTATAGCCTTCTCCAGCTTTGTGAGCGTCAACTATTTTCAGTTTCAGTTTTCTAGACAACTGCTTAGAAGAACCCATGGTGCTGATTGTTGGGGCAAGGTCAGATGAGTATGGGCATTTAAAACCTTTGAGATTGACATAACCTGGTCTTCCCAGACGATGATTGAGAACAATTCATGACACTGGCAGGTCTCAGCTTGGCAAAGGGGGCAGTGCATGCTATAAATTCTGCAGGGTGCCCAAACTTTTGCAGATGCCATTTTTTTGTTTTCTGTTATTTTGAAAGTGTAAATGATGGAGATCAAATCTAACTTTTGTTGACATATTATAAGAATGTCTAATCTGTAATTTGATGCCTTTTGGAGATTTTTCCATCTTTCCTTGGCTTCTTTATGCACATTAATACAAATTTTTAGCTGGGGTGCCCAAACTTTCGATCCCCACTGTATATATGTGATTTGGGCTCCCGTGGTTTTCACGCCCCTCCCAGATAGCGTCAGATTGCCCGTCCATACACCAGTCATCACATTTAACCCCTTGATTGCTAGGAACACGCTCATACACAATAAACCTCCATTGCTAGTATAGTGTCTGAATGGATCAATATCTTTGATCAAATCAGCACTATACCACCTTTTACATTAGTATAGCATCCCCAAAAACACAGCATTAGCGGGATCATCCCTGACACCTGCCAGCACTTGCGTTTAGCCCCTATGCTTACCCCCCTTCTCCCCCAGCAAGTGCAGTGTCAGTAGGTCACTGTCACTTGATACATTGCACACAAAACCACAGTGTTCGCAGAATCAGGCCTGATCTTTACTAGCACTTGCTGGTAAATTTTGATGACTCTCATATGCAGCAGAGTGCCAGTACTGGTGCTGCGCTACCTTTTTGGTGAACTGGCGAGCACCAGCGGTCTAGTACATCCTGGTATTTCACATACCAGCACTGTCACTTGGTGACGTGGCGAGTCCCATGAGTGCAGTACAAGTTGGTGCTGTGGTGAGCACAAGTATTGTCCTGCAACCACCAAGAATTCGCACACAGGCCCATAGAGCCTATAGTATCCATCCAGATGTGCTTGAAAATCCCAGTTGGCAGCCCACAAATTCTGCAGCAGTCATACTTCCCCCATTCACTGCCAAACCTGGAATTCAGGTGGAAACAGCAAATTTAACCACTCCCCTTGAAGTTTTTGGAGCTTTTTTTCATGGAAGATCTGTATGCATTGATTGTGGATCAAATCAATTTACATGCACAAGAATTTATCGCCGCCAACCCAAATTCAAACCTTGCCAGACCATTCGCATGGAAACCCATTACGGTTACCGAATTTACATTTTTCTTTTTGGCCTAACCCTCAACATGGGCATTATTAAAAAAAATTAATTGTGATTGTATTGGTCCACACACCCGATTCATCATTTGCCCACGTTCTCTGCTGCCATGGCCAGGCATAGATAGCAATATGCAAAAAGAAGCTAATAATTACATAGGATAGAAAAAATGTCCATAAAGTTCAACTAAAAATAAAAAATACATTGCATCCATAGAACGTGCATTTGATCCCTAGGAAGGGGAAAAGGTCCAGTGTTCTTCAACATGCATACAAAATAATGTCTTGATCCCAAATGGCAATCAGATAACCCCCTATGTTAGCATTCCGCAATGTTGTTTCCTGAAAATATTAGTAGCTATTATTAAAGTCTAAACAGAACATTGTCAGTATTAAATGTCTGCAACAAATATACTAAAAAGAATAAAAAACAAAAAGAACATTTTGAAGAATTATAAAGGCTTCACCGAGTTGACAGTGACATTTTTTGAAAGGTTGGTTTTTAATATAACTTAAGTGTTTCAACAGCAGCACATTTCTTGGTCTTCTCCCCAACACCACTGCTATGAAGCCAAGAAAGTCTTTGGTTTCACCAATTTCAGAATAAAGTCCTTTAGTGATGGCTGGAGCAAGTAGATGCAAAGTTATGAGATAAAAAAATGGTAAGGGCAGCCTGACCCTTAAAATAATCCCTTCTGATAGCAATCCAGGTTATTAGAACTTTTATGTCTTAGCACATTTTGTAAGACCATGCCACGTTTCCAGACATGCCTCTTTAAGTCTTGAATTGCTTGCTATGATAAAGGCAGAATGAAGTAATGGGGAAGCGTTCATTACAATGCTGTTGAACACTATCCAGGGGCTGCCTCTAGCATGTGATTCGGACGCAATAAGCAAAGTACACGTAAAATATAGCATTTGACAGAATAAGAAGAGGACCATACCTTTTACAACTTTGAAGTGGACCTCCAAATGTGGGTTTCTAAGGCTTGTCCCACTGATTTTCATCTGTAGGCTATGCATCCAAACAAATCGAATTAATAGACTGACTGCGACACAAAATATTATGAATGGGAATGAGGAGGATGCAAACAACATTAGAAATTGACGGTGGACATTTTGAATCAAATCCTCATACATGGTCATATTATTCATAGCACCAACTGTTGTGTTTTGTAGCTCTGCATACACAATAGACCAACCAGATAAAAAACTGAAAAGCAGAGATATCAGAAGAGCCACCATCAATAACCAAGGAACTAGTCTGGAGATCCTGGGCTTCAGAAAGATGAATAATTGATGTTTAAAGTTTGTAATCTTTACACAGTAAAATACACAGAGGATAGTGATTGTCCAGAGATTGGAGAGGTACAAAAACAGACCTATTACTACATTTGTTAAGCTGAAACCATGTAATAGAATCAACCAAGGAAAATACGTTAAATTAAAACAATATGTTAAACTGAAGAGTATGCTAACGCTTCTGATGATTCCCAGACAGGTGATGATTTTGTCGCAGGCTTTTAGAGATTTCTGTTCCTTCCATTTCCTCAAGAGAACAACCACAATAAAGGTATTTATCTTGATTCCCACAGAGCACTCAGCCAACAGCAAAGCTGTAAATATGCTCTTCAGGATGAAATCCATAGCATAAAAGGAGATCTTCCTTCCCAGACTGGTACTGTATGTAAAGACTTGACTGTAGAGTCCTGCAGTAGGCTGTATAATGATCAGGAAATGCTGAATGTTATATAGAGAACTTGTTCCCGTCGCTCATGTAAATGAAAAAAAAAAGTATAATTTGCATGCATTGCTTTCTCTGTGGAAAATATGACACGTGCTGTCTAGATTTTAATTTTTTATATAGTTGCAGTCTCTCGGAATTGTATTTACCACTTGCAAATGTGTCCTGTTACTAAATAGTAACATTCTTGAAATGTGCAATAAGTGAAACCTGTGAGCCAACAGAGCGTGACGTCTTAGCCGCCTGGAGCCACGAGGAGGCCCGGCGGCCACCATATTTTAGGGTCAGTAACACTTTGCATTTCATTTTATTGCTTTTAGTGTTTCTACCCTGTTTTACTTGCATTATTTTTATGACACCTACTTTTGAAATACATTTTTGGTTTTAACTTACTACACTATGAGGCACTTTCTTGGCCCCTATTGGAGCTAATAACCATTACCACCGGAGGGAGTTCTATATTCAGAGGAAAAGTCTATCCAGCCTTAAGGGGATCACTGGACCTGTAAGCTGCTTATTATACACCACCAAGAGGGAACATCAGGACCACCTGCTTCCAGACGGATGCTTACCTTCCCCAACAGATGAGGGAGTTCCAGTGGATATAAATCAAATGCACATACCTATAGCGCGTCCGGTGAGTGCGCATTCTTATCATTTGATCCCTACGCAGGATCCTGCGACAACTTGTCTGGACATATAATATCACCTGATGTATCAGCCATAACCTCTCTTTGTGCTACATATCACAGTGTGTCTTTTAGATCATTTGAGTAATATATGTGACTTTCTAGATACACAACATAATAGCGCCGCACTTTTTATTTTTGTATAATAAGTGAAACCTATTAATATAAAATGGATGCATTTATATGATCTGTCTCCCTAGATCATATAAACATAAGATGACAAATCAATACCTAAAAATCAATGCAAATACTATATATATGTGACAATTCAAAAATGAATAGAATGCATAATGTAACAACATAATCAAAATAACTAAAACCAATTCAAATTCATAAACTTTAAAACCAAGTGCAAATAAAAACCAATTTCATGCACCATCTAAGTGCCCACGTGTGTGAAGAAATATACAATAAAAAGTCCAACCAAAAAACATTCACACTGGTGCTGTGAAACTTTATTTGGTTCCTCCTAAAATGCACCATCACTCCAAGTGTGCAATCTCCTCACCAGAAGTAGCAGACCTCTTGGCTATAGGATGTCAGTAAAGCCTAGATTGAAAAAACCTATGATCTAAGCAGCAGCATTAGAGGGTTTACATCTGTCATATCCCACCATTAGAAGGCTCCAACATACTCTCAAATTGTTCCATGACTTGATTGGTATGTGCCACTCAGAGAGAGAAAAATAAAAACTCTTTGGCCCAGTGTCCGTTATTTTTTCCAAGGGGTGTGCTACCAAATATTAAATTGAGGGTGCCAATAATTATGTCCAGTCTAGGGGTGGACTGACAACTCATGGGGCCCCTGGGTAATAGGGGATCATGGGGTCCCTGTGTCCTTGCCCACACTCAAACCACACCCAAAAAAGCCTATGAAAGGTACCAGGGGCATCTCATGGGGCCCCCTACTGACCCCGGCCCTCAGGCAGTGCCTGAGTACCTGAATGGTCAGTCCTCCCCTAGTCCAGTCCATTTGGGATGGATCAGATTTGGTTTTTTCTTTCTCCACTTTTTTGTGTCATTCAATACAAACAAAAGAAATAAACATGAGAATGCCGAAACATTGGTAATTGCAAAACATTTTCTGGGTAAAGTGGTGCGTTATCTGACAGAAATGCAGGTGCGCCAATATTTTTGGCCATGATGGTATATGGTGTATGAAATGTATTATTTATTTTCACTTATGATTTTGAAGTTTATGAATTTGTCTTGATTTTGGTTATTTTTATGATGTCATACACATTTCAGCCTATTATTTGTTGAATTGTCACATATACGCAGTATCTGCATTGATTTTATATATTCATTTGTCACCTTATGTTTCTGCAATCTAGGTAGACAGCATATCTATTTCTATTATATAAGTTTTATGTACAGTGTCTGATATTCAGATATAGGGTTGCTGCAGTCTCAGACAGTTGGGTTTTTTGTTTTTGAACAGCTGAGCACAGGGGGTTAGACAATAAGTGAAACATGCTTGGGATAAAACATAGGTCTTTAAGGAATGTATTGTAATAATTCCAGTATAAGTGGAATATAGATGAAAAACAACAAAAAAAAAAAAGGCCGTCCACGTTGACAACTTGTTTTCTTTTTGGCCACCGCTCTTTTATGTTTCTTCTATGTTATTGCATACTTAACAATTTTCTTCATTTTCTTCATTAAAGCATCATTAAAACTAGATGCTCTAAGGCACATGTGTCAAACACAAAGGCCCGCGGGCCAAATGCGACCCTCCAGCCTATTTCATGTGGCCCTCACACCCAGGGGCGGACTGACAACTCACGGGGCCCCCCGGGCAATAGGGGATCATGGGGCCCCTGTGTCCTTGCCCAAACTCAAAAAAGCCTATGAAAAAGGTACCAGGGGCATCTCATGGGGCCCCCTACTGACCCCGGGCCCTCGGGCAGTGCCTGAGTACCTGAATGGTCAGTCCTCCCCTGCTCACACCTCTCCTGCAGCTCTAACCCAGCTGCTCCCTGAAAGCAACACAAGGCAAGGGAGGGTGATGTAAGAGAATGTGGGGTGCTCTGGATATCTGATTGTAAATATTATGAGAATAATGCAATTCTATGCCAGTTGAAAAGGAGGGTTACACAGTGCTGGTACAATCCACAAGAAACCTTATTAGAGACTGCTCAGCCAGGCTTTTTTCTCAGAGAATAGGTGCAGAAACTCTCCCGTTCTGAATCCCCCATGTCCCAACCCCAACTCACTTCCGAGCACTGTTCCTTGGTTCCACTACCAACCTCCCAATACTACCTCTTTAACCCCTTGGCGCCGGCGCCTCCCGGCCCTTTAAGGGTTTCAGAAGTCGGGAGACAGGGCGGGGTTTAGGATCATGTGACCGCCATTGCACGCCGTCACGTTGGTCACATGATCGGGAAAAGTCCTTTTCGATAGGGAACTTTCCATGAGTACCGGACATGTGTGTTGGGAGAGTGCAGGGCGCGTGCTCAGCACATGTTTTTTTTAATAGAACGCAAATGTGCGGCTGCTCAGCGTCTAGGCCAGACGCCGGGAAGCCGCACATTTGCGTACAGCCAGCGCCAAGAGGTTAAAGAATACAGAACCAAGTATCATTTTGTGGTGGTAATTTGTATGAAATTTGTTAATAATAACAAGAAAGGCAGAAAAATAGATCCCCTGCAGCTAGAAACAATAGACCCCTCCCCCCAGCAACAATAAAGCCCCAAGTAACAATAGATTCATACCCAGAATCCAGCATAAATAGACCCTCCAGAAACTAGCAAAAATAGACCCCTCCCTCAACAGTAAATTCCTCCCTACAAGGATTGACCCCAACAATAGATCCCCACCAGCAACAATAGACCCCACCGCAAAAAGATCCCCTCTAACAACAATAGATCCACAAGCAACCAGTATCAATAGACCCTCCAGCACACCCCAGCACCCTTTGCAAATACATACATTCAGAACTGGAGGTCCTCCACGTTCCCTCTGAAAAAAAGCCCTGCTGCTCAAACAGAATACTATGGCAGAACCATGTGTTCCATCTGAGCAGGCTCCAATAAAGTTTCTTGTGGATGATACCAACACTGTGTGATCCTTCTTTTCAGACTTATGTCATCTGCTACAGGTGTGTGAGTGGGCTCCATGCTGGTCTGCACCTGTCCTTCACAGCAATTGGGGTGCAATTCGAGCCCTTTCATTTTGAATGGGCTTAAATTGCACTGCATCGTACCAAACGCGTGCATTCAGCAATCTTGAAACCAAACTGCAACAAAAATTGCATGGTTATTTTGCACCATACAAACTGGTGCGATCCGGTGTAGGCAAATTCATTGTGTTTGCGACCTGAAGATTGCACTGACACCAGCTTCAGATCGCAAGGGGGTGCACTTAGAATGCGAAGCAGGAAACAAGCATGGATCACGGTGTTTCCCTCACCACATTAGAGTGATCCTAGGCTTAGATTGTAGATTATGAAGTCGCAGTTTACCAATATATGTAAATATTTATATGGAGTGCCACAAATGTGCACAATGGCTCATGAAACAATAGCTGAAAGACAATCAACAGGACATCATATTGCCACGATTGTCAGTTTGCTGCACATGTATTGTGATTAGAGATGAGCGAATTATTCAAAAATTCGATTCGGCTGATTCGCCGAATTTGAGGAAGAAATTCGATTCGATGCGAATTTATTCGCTACGAATTCAACTTATAAAAAGGCTTTCTAGGCTTCAGAGAGCCTTTATATTAGTGCAGAACACTGTACCTTTAATTTAAATGCCCTTGGAGATGAGGAAGGAGAAGGAGAAGGAAAAGGATGAGAAGAAGGAGAAGGAGAAGGATGAGAAGGAGAAGGATGAGAAGAAGGAGAAGGATGAGAAGAAGGAGAAGGATGATGAGAAGAAGGAGAAGGAGAAGGATGAGAAGAAGGAGAAGGATGAGAAGAAGAAGAAGGATGAGAAGAAGGAAGGAGAAGGAGAAGGATGAGAAAGAAGGAGAAGGAGAAGGATGAGAAGAAGGAGAAGGATGAGAAGAAGGAGAAGGAGAAGGATGAGAAGAAGGAGAAGAAGGATGAGAAGAAGGAGAAGGATGAGAAGAAGGATGAGAAGAAGGAGAAGGATGAGAAGAAGGATGAGAAGAAGGAGAAGGATGAGAAGAAGAAGGATGAGAAGAAGGAGAAGGATGAGAAGAAGGAGAAGGATGAGAAGAAGAAGAAGGATGAGAAGAAGAAGAAGGAGAAGGAGAATGATGAGAAGAAGGAGAAGGATGAGAAGAAGGAGAAGGATGAGAAGAAGGAGAAGGATGAGAAGAAGGAGAAGGATGAGAAGAAGGAGAAGGAGAAGGATGAGAAGAAGGAGAAGGATGAGAAGAATGAGAAGGAGAAGGATGAGAAGAAGGAGAAGGATGAGAAGAAGGAGAAGGATGAGAAGAAGGAGAAGGAGAAGGATGAGAAGAAGGAGAAGGAGAAGGATGAGAAGAAGGAGAAGGATGAGAAGAAGGAGAAGGATGAGAAAAAGGAGAAGGATGAGAAGAAGGATGAGAAGAAGGAGAAGGATGAGAAGAAGGATGAGAAGAAGGAGAAGGATGAGAAGAAGGAGAAGGATGAGAAGAAGAAGAAGGATGAGAAGAAGAAGAAGGATGAGAAGAAGGGGAAGGATGAGAAGAAGAAGAAGGATGAGAAGAAGAAGAAGGATGAGAAGAAGGAGAAGCATGAGAAGAAGAAGAAGGATGAGAAGAAGAAGAAGAAGGATGAGAAGAAGGAGACGGATGAGAAGAAGAAGAAGGATGAGAAGAAGAAGAAGGATGAGAAGAAGGAGAATTCCAAGCCGGCAAAAAGTGTATCTGCAGAGCTCCGCTATTTCTTAGCGGAGCTCTG